>SJYX01022910.1:71911-105847 GCA_006410675.1 Oreotragus oreotragus
CAAGCAATAAATGCTGGAGAGGGTGTGGAGAAAAGGGAACCCTCTTACACTGTTGGTGGGAATGCAAACTAGTACAGCCACTATGGAGAACACTGTGGAGATTCCTGAAAAAATTGCAAATAGAACTGCCTTATGACCCAACAATCCCACTGCTAGGCATACACACTGAGGAAACCAGAATAGAAAGAGATACATGTACCCCAATGTTCATTGCAGCACTGTTTATAATAGCCAGGACATGGAAACAACCTAGATGTCCATCAGCAGATGAATGGATTAGAAAGCTGTGGTACATATACACAATGGAGTATTACTCAGCCATTAAAAAGAATACATTTGAATCAGTTCTAATGAGATGGATGAAACTGGAACCGATTATACAGAGTGAAGTAAGCCAGAAAGAAAAACACCAATACAGTATACTGACACATATATATGGAATTTAGAAAAATGGTAATGAGGACCTTGTATGCAAGACAGTAAAAGAGATACAGATGTGTAGAGTGGATTTTTGGACTCTGAGGGAGAGGGAGAGGGTGGGATGATTTGGGAGAATAGCATTGAAATATGTATACTATCATGTAAGAAACGAATCACCAGTCTGTGTTCGATGCAGGATGCAGGATGCTTGGGGCTGGTGTATGGGGATGATCCGGAAGGATGATGTGGGGTGGGAGGTTGGAGGGGTGGAGTTTATGTTTGGAAAAAGAAAAAAAATAATAATAAAAAACAAAAAGAATCCACATATTTAAAAAAAGAAATTTAAGTTAAAATTCAAATCAGCTTTTTTGAAAAAAATCCATTTTTAAAGAATTATTGAGATAGGCCTTTTCATATCCTGGTTGGTAGCTCAGATGGTAAAGAATCTGCCTGCAGTGCAGGAGACTGGGGTTCAGTCGTGGGTTCTGGAAGATCCACTGAAGAAGGAAATGGCAACCCACTCCAGTATTCTTGCCTGGAAGATTCCTTGAACAGAGGAGCCTGGAGGGCTACCATCCATGGAGTCAGAAAGAGTCAGACACGACTGAGTTACCGACACTTTCAAGAGTATAATTTAATACAAGTTATCTAGAATGCAGTTTTTCAACATATGTCTGGGTTTTAAAAATCTTTATCATCTATTTTGACTTCAGGAGCTTGTATTGAGCCTCCGTTGAGCCTGTAAACATGCTAAAAAAAATGTAAACATACACTTATGAAAATAGATGTATGTTCACTGTTATTTCTAGAAAAAATTAGAAACAATCTAAAATCTAATCATAGAAGGAATATTAGAGTCTACAATGATTGTTTCTATTTATTGAGCTTTCGTTGTATGTTATATGTCCAATTTCATTAAGGGCTTCACAGATGTGATCTCATTTTACCTTGATAATGACACAGGCAAGTAGAGACTCTTCACATGTTACATGGCTGCTCTAAGAGAGATTAGGAACATAGTAGAGATGACCAGATTCACAAGTTTGTGAGGTAAGGTTTGTATTCATATTACTGAAAGTGAATGTTTTTCAATATTGTATACTTCCTCTACAGTAATACTGTGTATCTGTTTTAAATGAGATGTTCATTATGTTGAATCATCACTGAATTGGCTTAGAAATGATGCTGGTCAAGCATAAATGTTATTTCATCAAGTTTGGTTATCCATATCTAAAGAAGTGAAAAAACAAATGCCAGCTTGAGGTTTCCAGTCCCTCATATTAGGAGCATGGAAGTTGCTACTCTGTGCTAACAACATGTAAAAAGTTGGACAGACTGAACTTTTTGGATCCGTAAGAGAAGAGAGGACTCTGGGCAGTTTGCTGTCCCTAAGACTGAAAAGACAGACCAGTACAGGGAGTTATGGCTAATCTGAGCAATGACCTGTGAGTAGAAACCTCCGTAGCAATCAGCGCTGGATGGGGAAACCTGAATGTCAGTCAGTAATTGCCAGAGGCTCAGTGTGGGCAATTCCGAGAGTTAAACATTCCAGGGTGACCTAGTCTTGAGGGTGAACAAGTGAAAAACTTGCTCACTCGTGTCAGACTCTTTGTGATTCCATGGACTATACAGTCCATGGAACTCTCCAGGCCAGAATACTGGAGATTCCCTTCTCCAGGGGATCTTCCCAACCCCGGGATCGAACCCAGGTCTCCTGGATTGCAGGCAGATTCTTTACCAGCTGAGTCACCAAGGAAGCCCAAGTTTTGTGGGTAGGGGGTGCAATGAAATTTTGTGAGATTTGCCTCTGGGAGCTCTGCCAGGATCTCAAAGTAAATACTGGAGAAAAATGCCCTTGTGCTTCTGGCAGGGGCAGAGAAAAAGGAGTTATTTTAAATATACCAGAGTCCTCTGATCATGGCAAGACCTTCCCTCGGGAAAACCTAATCTGCTAAGGGTTTTACGGTTTTTACCTCTTCTATTTATGTCTATGATTCACTTTCAGTTAATTTTTATATATGAGGAAAGGGTCTAATTTCATCATTTTGCATGTTAATATCCAGTTGTCCAACACTATTTGTTGAGAAAACTATTTTTTCTCCTTGGGATTGCTATGGCATCCTGTTGAAAACAAATTGAGTGCTTATTTCTGCACTCTCAGTGTTATTCAATTGGTCTATATGTCTATCCATATGACAGTACCACACTGTCTTGACTACTGTAGCATGGCACATTACTGTGCATAGCACAAATATTAAAAAGAAACAAGTGAAATTAATTTCAACTATGTATTTTTAACCTGATACATCTAAAATATTATCATTTTAGCATGTAGCCAATATAAATTCTTAATGAGCTATTTTACTTTTTAAAGTATTTTTTGATATGGATCATTTTAAAGTCTTTGTTTAATTTGTTGTGATATTATTTCTATTTTATGTTTTGTTTTTTTGGCCATGAGGCATGCAGGATCTTAACTCCTAGACCAAAGATAGAACTTGCACCCCCTACAAGGCTGGAAGGCAAAGTCTTAACCACTGGACAGCCATGGAAGTCCTTACATTATTTTTAAAATTAACCTTTAAATTCCACGTTCTATATGTATAACACAGTTCAGACTTCCACATTTCTAGTTCTCAATCACCATATGTAGCTAGTGGTTACCATATGAGCACTTCCTGAGGAGAAAACATAGAAACATATTTTCATAACCTTGTGGTAGGCAGTGATTTTTTTAAAAACAGTAAAAAAAAAAAAATCAAGTACTAATCATAAATGAAACAAATTATAAACTTAATCAATAAAATAAAGTATTTCTGCTCAAATGTACTCCTAAGTGAATGATTATTCAAGCCCATTATAGATTGGGAGGATAATTCAGTATGTACATTCAACCAAGGGCTCATATCCAAAATATTTAAACAGATGACTCTATTGTCTTGTAAAGAGTCAAAGTTTTGATTGAGAATTTCACAGAACTCTATGAAGGTTTGCTGTATGTAATTTACTTATCATGGAAATGATAATTATAATGGAAGAAAACACCACTGTCCAACTACTAGAATGGGAAAAAATGACAATACTAAGACAATTTTAAGACTACTGGAATTCATACTTTGCTTGTAGGGAGTGTATATCTGTATGACCATTATGGAAAAACTATTTGACAATGTCCTTTAACACTTAGCATTTGTTCCTTTATGGCACTTCTAAGTATATGCCAAACAAAAATGAGTACATATATCCAACAAAATATATGTTAAAAAATGCTTATTTGAGAACAATTTAGAGCTGCCCCAAATGACAAAACCCCCGACACTCATCAACAATACCACGGACAATCATATAATGATACATTCACCAATAGACTATATTAAACAATGGAAAGGAACACACAGTGTGTATAGCACTCACAGATACAACATTCAGGAAAACAAGCCAGATGTATAAGTTCACCTATGCTGTCACCTCATTCATATAAATCAGAAGAAAAAGCAGTGAGTCTGGGGTAATTGCCACCAGAATAATGGGGATTCTGTGGGGGTTACTGAGTGAGAGAGGACAAGAGAGGCTTTCACATTGCTAGAAATATTTGGTATCTTAAATGTGTGATAATTGCACCTAGGTAGGCATATGGAGAATTTTATCAGCTGATACACCTAAGATTTGTGCATTTTATTGCATGCACATTGCACTTCAATACAATTTTTGAGAACTTTAAAAGTATAATATGAGGCAATGAAAGGTTCCTGTAGGTCAAACAACTCAGGAGTGATAGGAATAAAAATTTAATGATGTAGAAGATAAGTCTTTTCAAGGAAATAAAGATTGGTTGGACTAGAGCATGATACAGACCTTTCTAAGCTGTTTTATCCATCATTTTTTAGTCAATTTGGTTTGAATTTAAATTATCTTTATATTATGGCAGTTTTGATAACTAAATTGCTTCCATGATTTGAAATCTCCAGATATATTTAAGGGAAGGAAGAAAATAATTGCTATAATGAGTGAAAAAGAAGCCTTTCTGCCTCGAGCTTGCAAAGATAAGAGGGTATTTAATGGAGCTTTTCGTTTAACTTTAAAAGCATCCTGCATGGGGGAAACCTCTTTCCATATTATTTAATGATCCAGGAAGAGTATTCATGAATAGCAATCTAGTGTGCTGTCTGTAGGGTAGGAAGGAAGTAGAAAAAGTAAGTGGGGTGGCTTATGCCATAAAAGACCCAGTAGCATTTATCCTGTCAGAACTGGGCTAGAGAGACTTCCCTGGTGGTCCAGTGGTTGAGTCTGTTCTCCCAAAGCAGAGGGCACAGGTTCAATTCCTGGTCAGGGAACCAAAATCCTAAGTGCTGTAGGATATGACCAAAAGGAAAAAAAAAAAAAAAAAAAAACTGGATTGGAGAAGGAAATGGCAACCCACTCCAGTATTCTTGCCTGGAGAATCCCAGGGATTGGGGAGCCTGGTGGGCTGCCGTCTATGGGGTCACACAGAGTCAGACACGACTGAAGTGAATTAGCAGCAGCAGCAGAGAAAGATAAAATGGAGGCAAAGGAACACACATTAGATGTGATACATGGGTACAATCAGTCCTTCATTCTGGACAGCCACTCTTTAAAGTGAAGGTCCCCAAACTTTGGCACCAGGGACCAGTTTTGTGAAAGACAATTTTTTCATGGACTGGGAGGAGGGATAGTACAGGTGGTAATGTGAGCCATGGTTCAGGCAGGGTCTGGGGACCCCTGCTTTAAAGGATCCACTGACTCTCACACATGACCAGACAGGGAAGGATGAAAATGGAATACATCAGGAAGTTTACAAAACCCAGGAAAGTATCTGGTCTGTTTCTCTGTGTTCCCAGAAGCAATTATTTAAGCTTTGTGTCTCAGAACAAATTCCCTAGAAGAAGAACTTGAAGCAGGAATTCCTTTGCTTGTGATTTCCTGAGGGATTCGTCTCCAGTGGAATCTGTAAGAGACAAAGGGAAGCAGAGCAGAGAGAGAAGTCAGGCAATAGGTCTGGCTCCTGTAGAGTTGGGACTAGCCTCAGTCTGATCCCAAGGGGGCTCTGGATTGGGCATCAGCCACAGGGCTGCCCTAACTGGAAGCAAGAAGCATGTGTATGTGAGCTCTTCCATCGTTTCATCTTGTAGGCCTGGCGTAGGGGAAGGGCAAGGGTGGCAATTCGCAGGAGAATGAGCAGCTGTGAGCTCTGAGCAGCAGTTGGAGAAGGGGTGCACCAGCCAGATGAGGGGCAAGGGGAGGGTGCCCCCAGTGTACGTACGCTTTCCAGAAACGTGGAAGGAGGGCATCTTAACCTCACCCTTTCTCGTTTACCCGTGGCAAGTGAAAAGGTGTCTACCTGCTTCACATTAGGTTCAGTTCAGTTCAGTTCAGTCGCTCAGTCGTGTCCGACTCTTTGCGACCCCATGAATCGCAGCACACCAGGTCTCCCTGTCCATCGCCATCTCTCGGAGTTCACTCAGACTCACGTCCATTGAGTCCGTGATGCCATCCAGCCATCTCATCCTCTGTCCTCCCTTTCTCCTCCTGCCCCTAATCCCTCCCAGCATCAGTCTTTTCCAATGAATCAACTCTTTGCAGGAGGTGGTCAAAGTATTGGAGTTCCAGCTTTAGCATCATTCCTTCCAAAGAAATCCCAGGGCTGATCTCCTTTAGAATGGACTGGTTGGATCTCCTTGCAGTCCAAAGGACTCTCAAGAGTCTNCTCTTCGCATGAGGTGGTCAAAGTACTGGAGTTCCAGCTTTAGCATCATTCCTTCCAAAGAAATCCCAGGGCTGATCTCCTTCAGAATGGACTGGTTGGATCTCCTTGCAGTCCAAGGGACTCTCAAGAGTCTTCTCCAACACCACAGTGTTACTCAAACTTTGGCAACTTACAAAAATGATGTATCATTATGATCAAATCACCAATTTAACACTTTCTTTAAATGGACTCAACATTTTTTTTTTGTAAATAAATTACACTTTGATTCAGTAACACTGTCTATGAAATTATTGTATGTTTGGGTTACTACAATCTTAATATATAGCTGAAACATGCACAGCTATTATTATTTAAGCACAATGTGTAGGCATGATCTGAAAGCCTCTCTCATGACACCAGTAGTCCAAGGAAGCTATGTTAGTTTCAAGTATACAGCAAAGTGATTCAGTTACACACACACATATACATATATATATTCCTTTTATTCACATTCTCTTCCATTATAGGTTATTACAAAATATTGAGTGTGGTTCCCTGTGCCGTACAGCAGGTGCAGGTGTGTGTGCTAAGTTGCTTCAGTCGTAGCCAACTCTTTCTGACTCAATGGACTGTAGCCCGCCAGGCTTCTCTCTCCATGAAATTCTCTAGGCAATAATACTGGAGTGGGTTGCCATGCCCTCCTTCAGGGGATCTCCCCGACCCAGGGATCAAACCCACATCTCTTATGTCTCCTGCATCGGCAGGCAGATTCTTTAGTGCCACCTGGGAAGTCCATAGAGTAGGCAATTGCTGTTTATTGATTTGATGTATAGTAGCACACATGCATTAATCCCAAACTCCTAATTTACCTCTCCTCTTCCTCTTCTTTGGTAACCATAAGTTTGGTTTTGATGTCTGTGAATCTATTTCTGTTTACTAAATAAGTTCATTTGTATAATTTTTTAGATTCCACCAATAAGTGATATCATATGATACTTGTCTTTCTTTGACAGACTTACTTCACTTAATATGACAATCTTTGGATCCATCCCTGTTGCTACAAATGGCATTATTTCATTTTTTATGGCTAATATTCCATTTTGCATATGTATCACATTTTCTGTCAATCGAAACTTAAGTTACTTCCATGTGTTGGTTCTTGTAAATAGTGCTGCTATGAACACTGAGGTGCATGTATCCTTTTGAACTAGCGTTTTCAGTTACAATAGGATGCTGCAATCTCAATCCTGAGTGTATATCCAGAGAAAATTCCAGTTAGATAGGTAAATTTTGATATTTGAGGTGGGGAGATCATAGATCCTGCCCGAGAGTCAGGGGAGGAGAGGATGAAAATATTGGGAGAAACACATAAAAGAAAGCTGAAAAGAAGTGATCAGGATGCCAAGTAAAGTATCAAAATCCAGCCTAGCTATATTTCAGTGATTAAGACACACTGGTATTAGTGACAGTATGGACTTGCAAACTGCTGGAATAAAATATAAATCACATCTTTATAGTCAATTGTTTTATGGCAAAATTACCAGCACAATATAATGGAACAGTTAAAAGAAAGTCAACAAATGATGCTAAACTGGATATTCATGGGCCAAGAAAAAACCCACTGGTCATTATTGACACTATGCACAAAAAGTAACTCCAAATAGATTATTACCATAAGAGTAAACTTAAAACTATAAAACTTTGAGAATAAAACCAGAAAATATCTTTGTGACTGTGGGCTAAACGAAGATTGCTTACAACAAAAGCAAGAACCAGTAGAGAAAAGCAGGGTAAATTAAACTGCATCTATTTTTTTCTTAAAGCTCTTTAAAAGGCATTATTAAGAAAGCAAAAAAAGGAAGTTACAGTGACAAAATACTTGCAGGACATGTCTATCAAAGGACATGTATCCAGAATATATATATATATGTTTTTTTAATTTTTATTTTTACTTTATTTTACTTTACAGTACTGTATTGGTTTTGGCATACATTGACATGAATCCGTCATGGGTGTACATGGACTCCCAAACATGAATAGAATATATGTTTAAAAAGAACACTATAACACAATAAGAAGACACACAAGCTAATAAATTATGGGCAAAAATGTGAACAGAGACTTCACTAAAGAAGATATGCAAATGACCAATAAGCACATGAAAAGATGCTCAATATCATTAGTCATCAGGGAAATGCAAACTAAAACCACAAAGAGATACCAGTGCAGACCAATGGGCAAAGGGGAACCAGAGGGTTCTGTTTTAACTTTAGGAGGGTTTTTTCCTGTATTTTAACAGCAGGTCTTTTCAATTTTCAAGGGCAAATGTAAGCAGGAATTGTTAACGAGCCAGCCCCGAAGGGACAGGGGCGTACATGATTTCATTAGGGCAATTGAAAAGAATGATAATTCTAAAGATGCTGTTTTTCATCTTTGCCATAATGAATGCAGGAGGTAAAGGATGCTTAGTTTTCTGTGTCATTTCAGGCTGGGATAATGGGCTCCCCTGGGTCTTGCCTCAGTGATGCTGCCTCACTCTTAGCAGGAAACAAAATGACACCAACTTGTATCCCTGGCTTTGTCATATTCACACCTGAAGACACTTTTATGTAGGCAGTTCTGGGAATGTGGGGATTTATGCTCGAATATGCTCGAATAATTGCCTCAGAGAAGTGGGACCTTTAGATGTTGGATTACGAGGTTGAGAGGAGAGAGACGATGAAAGATGTTAAATAAATGTCCTTCTTCTGCTGTTGAGATAGATACATCATCGTCCCAGCTGCCACCGGTCACCACCAAATGAGTGTGCGTTTGTCACACTTCATTTAGCAGGCTTTCAGGACTGACTTAGCTTGAGCCTGGCCAAGAGTACAGACTGTTAAAAGTCTCTAAACCAGAGCTCATAATAAATCCCCCTACAAAGCCAGAGCCAAAAGTGAAAGGAGCCAGGTTATTGCAGGGCTTTGTGAAAAGGATGCAAGCAAGACCAATACTGCAGAGAAAGGGTTAGGGCAAAAGAAAGAAGAAAAACAGATCTTTTCTGGGGATTAATTTACAAGGATTTTTCTGTTTCTATATATATGAGCCTCACTAGCTGCAGCCAAATCACTATCATCAACCCCATAATCATCGTCAACAACCACTGAAGTAAAAGAAACTGTGTAAGAATCCAAGGAATTGGAGGAGTGTTTGGAAGGGTGGGCTGGGGCAGGAAGTAAAAAATTTAATGTTGCATTTTGGCATTGTTACAGCCTTCCTGTTCTATAAGTGTATGTCTGCAGTCCATGGAAAGAAGCTTTGGGTAGAAGAGGTACAGTCACATGTATAGGTACCTATCACAAGAGCTAAAGAAACGTGTACCAGGAAACTGATCTCATCTTGCATAGTCTGAATTCTCTGAATGAGGAGAAGCCGTCATCTCAAATCCATGCTCTTTGATCAGCTCTGTGATGTGGATGTCAGCACCAACCAAAAGGGAGCAAAGATGGAAGAACCTTTTCAGGGTGCCTCCCGGAGGGTGAGTGTGGCTGGTCTATGAACCAGGAGGGAAGATGGAGACAGCTAAAAGCTATACAGTGTTGCAGGGAATGGGACACAGCTAGGTGCAGAGAGCTGTCCAAGCCAAGTTTACAGGGAGAGTGAGCCAGATTGAGAAGTGTGGGTGAGGAACGGATGAAGCATAAATACAAGGAGGAAAGGATGTGAGACGGACCTGGAAGTGTGGGCAGAGGCCAGATCATGAAAAGGCTTCACATCCATGCTAGGGAGTCGCAACTTTATGCTGAAGATAGTGGGGAGACATGAGTCTTAGGGCATTGGAAGATCTTACTGTTGTTCAGTTGCTAAGTCAAGTCCGACGCTTTGCGAAGATCTTAAGGGCCTTCTAAAGAGATGATTATACTTAGAGTATAAAGAATGGATCAGAGGGGACCAAAACTGAAGGGAGGGAGACTAATGAAGATAGCAACACTGGTCCAGATAGGAATGATGATTAACTGACTTTCTGATCAGACAGAGGTGGAGAAACGGGGAAAAGAAATTAGATGGAGTCCAGAAAGCAGAATTGGCATGGATTCGTGTGATTCCCTGATTGGTTACAGTGTTTCCCTGTTTTGCTATTTGAAACTTAACAGAGCAATATCTTAGCCTCACCTTGGTTTCTCTCATGGGAGGTCTAATGCTTCTTTCTCAATTGTCTATTTACTGATAGGTCCAAATATTTTGGGGAGCATCCTCATGCATCTCTCCTTGAATTTGAAAGACTGTGGTACCATTATGAGAAGCTGGATCACCTAGTATTGTCTAGGAGGATATATTACACCACTGAGCTCTAGAGCTAGGCACTTGGATATTGCAGACAAAATCAAGTCAAGAAACTTAGTCAAGATTATCCTGCCCCCATGGCTGCAGCACATGTCACCCTTCTGTGACCACTATTATAGCCAATGCACATATGAGCATTTGTTCTGTCTGCTTCAACTGTCAATGCAAACTTATGCTGTAGTTACAGTGTTTTTTCCCCAGTCTTCCACCAGTCCTAACAGTAATTTGCTCAGTGAGGGGTGTAACTGAAAGAATTGTTGGAGGCTCCCAACATTAAATATTCAGATCCAATCACACTGTTTCTTCCTGGGGATGTAGGAATGTCCTAGAGTGTAAGATAGAAGAGTTTCCACTCTCTGCTGTCTCAGGAAGCCACAGCCACCATTTCTGTACAATGGTTATGTCTTGGGTGAGATTCACAGAAGCTGAACTTGAGGTGATGTTTCATGAGCAAGTGCTTCATTAAGAAAGTTCTAGGGAAAAGCTGCAATGGAATAAAGTAGGGAAGAGGGAGGAAGCCAAGTAAGGATATGGTTTCAGGCAAAGCCTCAGTCTCAGCCTGATCCTACAGGAAGCTATGGTGTACAAGTTCCACATTGGAGTTTTCCTTGGCTCAAAGCAAGGGAGCTGGTTTTTCCTACTTATTGGCCAAGTGCCAGTCCAGGGGCTATAAACTACCAGACACTTCCTGATCTCTGCTAGTGATGTGGGCAAAGAAGTTTCAGAATCCTAAGGGCAGTCATGCAATGATGCCTGCAGGTATGAATTTTAAGGCACACAGAACTGAGGGATGGGGAAGCAGAGAGGGTAAGAGGGACCTCAAGGAACCTTAGCAAAACCCTGGAAATGCTCAAAGTTTACCTCTTTTTGTGCATGAAGTTGTTCAACCATAGTTTGTAATTTCCTGATGCTCTTTTCATAAGTTCCTCATTGAATTAGTTGGCTCTGGGGTTTTTGTCATGTCAGGTCATTTTCCTATCCAATCATATTCTCAAATTTTTGAGCTTAAAGGGAGGAGGAATAGACTCTTGGTTTCCCCCTCTCCCATAGCCCTGAATTCTTTGTATAAATCCCCCATATCTATCAACCTCTACATTTCAATATTGTTTCTCTCATGTGCATCCAACATTGAAGTTCCCAGCTCATTAGAAACTCTGTTACCATCAAATTTGGGGATGAAGAAAGAGTCTGGAATGATAGCCAGGATTCTGACTCCATCCCCTGAGCCCCAGAGCCCTGGCTTCTTTGGGAATTCCTGCAACCAAAGAGCAGGCTTGGGAGTCTGAGCTCCTTGCAGGCAATTTCCCTAGTTCATACAATTTAAAGGACAAGAAATTGACAGATTGGGAGATACTCTTGGGCTTCCTGAGGAGCTTGAAAAGTTAGGAGTGAATTTCAGAGAGGACCTCTCCTGAAACTAAAGATATAAAGAAAGCACAGGCATATTTGTTGTCCTGCGATACACACTTCCTACAATTAAAGAGCAATAGAGCTAAATCAGAACTATGTGATCATCTGATTAAATCCTTCCTGTTACAAGCCCAGAAAAGCTAGGTGACATGCCCTGGGTCATCTGGTTAATTGGTTGCAAAGGCAGTGCTAGAATCAAGGTCTTATGATTTCTATCAAGGTAAATACTTTTCTGCATTTGAAGATAAAAATGGCCATTAAAATCCTCTAGATTTAGTGACCAAATTTTATCATTATAAATGATAAATTGCAAATAAATGATAAATATAAAAATAAATATTTTATTATCATAATATTATAATTTATTAACTTTCTACCTCCAATCTTCATATTTTTCATGAAACCTATTAAAGCTTCTTTAACTAATTTCTGTTTGCTTCAGAAACTATTGTCTAAATATATCTAATTGCACTATTTATAGTTAGTCGTCAGTTTATAAATACTGAATATTCTCATGAATTCAAAAGAGGTCAAAGCATTATTCTTTTGAAGATAGTTGAGGCAAAATTTAAGCATATATTCCAATTATCAAAAATACATCTTTCTGGCTATATTATTTCTGTATGTCCAATCACCCAGCTCAGGAACCAGGTGCACTGCCTAGGTATTCCCTGATATTCCCAATTCCACTGCTGCTTAGTTCTGTGGCCCTGGAGAAATCATCTAATCTTTCTAACTTCCAGTTTCCTCATCTGTAAAATAAGCATACTAACAGACTCTTCCTTACAGAGTTGTGAATGGATAAAAATTCATGCTGCATGTAAAGCCTTCAGCACAATACCTGGTATATAAGCATCCACAAATGGTAGTTATTTTCAATGATTTTACCCCACAATTGAGATATAATTTAGATACTATAAAATTCATTTTAAGAGGTACAGTTCAGTATTTGTTGGTAGATTCACAAAGTTTTACAGTCATCATTACTTTCTAATTCCAGAAATTTCTCATCATCCCTAAAAGAATCTCCATATTCTTTAATGGTCATTCACATTCTGTCACTCCTCTAATCCCTGGTAATCATTAGCTTAGTCTCTGTATTTATGTATTTGCTTATTCTGGGCATTTCACATAAATGGAATTACACAATATGTGATCATTTGGGTCTGACTTATTTTACTTAATGTTATATTATCTAGCTTCATCCATGTTGTACTATGTATCAGTGTTTTATTCCTTTGTTATGGCCAAATGATAGTCCATTTTATGGGCATATCACATTATATTTATCCATGCTTCACTTGATGGGCATATAGACTGTTTCCCTTTTTAGTTATTATAAATATGCTGCTATGAACATTCATGAATAAATTTGTGTGAATACATATTTTCAGTTCTCTTGAGTTTAGAAGAGAAATATTGGCTCATGTTTAAAGTTTTGATGAATTAACAAACTTTTCCAAAATGACTGCACCATTTTACATTTTTACCACAAGGTAAAATGTCCCCATTTATTCACATCTTCAACATTAATTATTATGTGTTCTTTTAATTATAGCCATTCTAGAGAATGTGAAATGGTATCACATTATTTTGATTTGCCTTCCTTAAATGACTGGTGATCCTGAGCATCTTTCTGTGTTCTTATTGGCCGTGTGGACATTCTTCACTGAATTGTCTGTTCAATTCCTTTGCACATCTTTAATTGGATTTATTTGTCTTTTTATTGTTGGATTGTAAGAATTCCTTGATTTTTATTGGGTATTATTTTATGGATCACATGACGTTCCAGAAGTTCCAGACACAAAGTTGAAAATATAGATCAAGTTCTGCTTCTGTTAACTTCCTTTCTAGAGGTATAGACAACAAAAACAGCAAGCAAGTAAATGAACAATAAAGGCGTCTGAGAGCAGTAAATGTTATAAAGGAAAGAAAATGGGGGATATAACTGTGACAGGAACCATGGGAACAGTATAAGAGATGTGGGTAGGGAAAGACATACTTTGAGTTGAAATGTACAGCAATAGAAATAACCTATCATGGGAGATAAGCTACAATTGAAAAGATGTACCAAGATTTCAGTAACACAGGCAAAAAAGAAAACTGCATTTGGAAATAAAATATATCCCATAGCCAAAAGATTCCCTTTTAACTTAGTGACATTTCTGGTAGAATGTTTGGTCAACTTGGTCCTAAATCTGCAAGTATATGACAGTATATAACTTATGCCAAGAATTCCTTTTACATGTTATCAGGTAAACAAATTTGACCTTGATATATTTTGAAAAACATATGGTACTTCTTGAATTCAAGGCCCATGCCGTGCTTTTTACAGCTTATTGGGTAAGTACATATTTATTAAGTATATACATTTCAAGGCTAGTTCTCACCCGATTACAGTAATGAGGCCAAAGGACAAGGTATTGCTTTAAATTATCCTTTTTTAAAGAAAATAGATAGAATGGGGAAAATCATACATTCAGCAAAGTCAGAGCCAAGCTCTATGCTCCTGATATTGAACTTTCTTTCAAATCATTTTTCAAAACAAATCCATAAAATATGAAGTGACTGTGTTTCCTATTTGCAAACAATGCATAAAACATAAAGTAACAGGCACAATATTCACATTTTAAAAATGCAGTTTGGAATAAGTGTTCCCTTGCTTGTTCTGAAGCTGGCTGCCAGAGGAAATGAATAACAAGATCAGAAAAATCCAATAAAGGCTAAGTGTGCTTGTGGGTAATTTCCCCATCATTTGGGTGTTGTTCCACTTAGCTGAAGGACAGATACCTGAAACCACTGTGCACATTTCACTAGTGTTCCCTTGCTTGTTCTGAAGCTGGCTGCCAGAGGAAATGAATAACAAGATCAGAAAAATCCAATAAAGGCTAAGTGTGCTTGTGGGTAATTTCCCCATCATTTGGGTGTTGTTCCACTTAGCTGAAGGACAGATACCTGAAACCACTGTGCACATTTCACTGTAATCTAAGGGAAAAAAGCTCTCTGTTCAAAAATCCAATCTAATGCATCTAAAACTATTCAGCCAAGCACTCAACAACACCTTATTATGAAGGCTGGTGTTTTTATGAAATTGATGACGAGCATAAATTCAAAACTGAAGTTAGCAAAAATGCCTCAGGAGTAAGTATATTATGAAAAGTAGTATCTGTTATTAGTGGTCATTCAGTTCAGCTCAATTCAGTCGCTCAGTCGTGTCCAACTCTTTGCGACCCCGTGAATTGCAGCACGCCAGGCCTCCCTGTCCATCACCAACTTCCGGAGTTCACTCCCGGACTCACGTCCATCGAGTCAGTGATGCCATCCAGCCATCTCATCCTCTGTCATCCCCTTCTCCTCCTGCCCCTAATCCCTCCCAGCATCAGACACCCACTTTTTAAACAACTATTTATTGGGTACCCTGTGCCAAATGCCGTCTGTAGATTCTAGGACACAAAAATGAGGAAAAGAGACAAAAGCTCTGTTTTGCACTTCTACTAATAATTTTTATTTATTTTAAACTTTTTATTTTGTATTGGGGCATAGACGATTAACAAGCAAAGTTGTGATAGTTTCAGATAAATAGTAAAGTGACTCAGCCATAGATATAGATATATTCATTCTCACCCAAACTCCCCTCCCATTCAGACTGCCACATAACATTGAATAGAGTTCCATGTGCTAGACAGTAGGTCCATGTTGGACAAGACCTTTTTCTTAATGAGACATTCCAGTGGAAGACACAGATAATAAACAAATAAATAAGAAAACTTTGAAATGTAATGCATTCTACATAGAAAAGAGGGGGCTAGACATAATGATAGGAAGAATGGAGTTGGGCAAATTTAGCTTAGGGTGATTAGTAAAGATCATTGTAAAACTATTTGATGAGAATTGAAAGACTAGACTTGGATGAAATGTTTCATGTTGTGTTTTTGCATGTCACATGTGTGTGTTGTATAGCCCTTTTTTACTATTATTAAAGAATGAATTCTAGTCTGTGTTGTTTTTCACTATGCTTTTCTAAAAAGGTTTAAATCAATTATTATTATTGAGAAAATATTAGCATATTAAAACAATTTCTACATTTGTATGTCTAATACTTTAGAAAAACTAGCTCTACTATATCCAATATTATCCTATTCCAATAGTTAAAGGATCTGCTTGCTTAGTTTTTGTGTCAGTTAGTTATTGTCATAATAATGTTGTGTGACAAATCACCCCAAAACTCAGTGCTTAAAAAATCATTTATTCCAGTTAATGTTATCTCTTGGTAGACTCAACAAGAACTGACTTAAATGGGCTTGGCTCAAAACTGTATGGTAGATATAAGTCCACCCTGAGTGAAATTCATCCTCATTAAAGCAGGAGCTACATTTCAGGTAGCCTGGGAGATCTCATGGACAGAGGAGTCTGAAGGGCTACAGTCCACGAGGTTGCCGAAGAGTCAGACACGACCCAGTGACTAAGCAACAATATTTCAGGTAGAAATGCAGAATCACAAAAGACTGACTCTAAACGTGAGGCACACTTCAGGCATCTGCCTGTGTCAAATGCACTAACATCCCATTTAGCAAAGCAAGTCACCTGGTCGAGTCCTAAATCAAGCGATGGGGCAACACCCTGCCCATGATGTGACCTAAGGCATCTCATTGCCAAGCTCAGCATCAGTGGGGCACAGTAACATCTCTCTTGCAGTTAGAGGGAGAAAGAAAACATTTGTCACAGGAAGGCCTAGTCTACTACATCTTTCACTCACCAACTATATATAGAGCCTCGAGTGCGTCCAACACTGTTATGTCCTGTGGGATATAAAGCCATAGTTTAGAAGCACTTTTATGTGCAAGGAAACTCACTTACGTATGCTTACTTGAGTCAGCAACACAAGATGGCAAGTGAGAAGTGTATTTTTAAAGAATCAGATAAAAAAGGTTTGGGGCATTAAAGGGAAGTCGTTCAGTCGTGTCTGACTCTTCACGACCCCATGGACTGCAGCCCACCAGACTCCTCCATCCACGGGATTTTCCAGGCATGAGTACTGGAGTGGATTGCCATTTCCTTCTCCAGAGGAGGATCTTTCCTACCCAGGGATTGAACCCGGGTCTCCCGCATTGCAGGCAGACGCTTTACCATCTGAGCCACCAGGGAATCTCCCATAATGTGTGAGGCGCCCGGACATTAAAAGAAGGGTGAAATTAGAGACATTCCTCATCTTACCTTGTCTTTTCAATATAGAAGATCTTTTAAAGCTGAAAAAAAAATGTATACATACTCCCTAGCATTTCAATACATAGCCATACAGACACAAACCCATGCATATGGGATACCTCTTACTGGATGTTGCTGCTAAGTCACTTCAGTCGTGTCCGACTCTGTGTGACCCCATAGACGGCATCCCACCAGGCTCCCCCCATCCCTGGGATTCTCCAGGCAAGAATACTGGAGTGGGTTGCCATTTCCTACTCTAATCCATGAGAGAGAAAAGTGAAAGTGAAGTCGCTCAGTCTGTCCGACTGTTAGCGACCCCATGGACTGCAGCCCACCAGGCTACTCCATCCATTGGATTTTCCAGGCAAGAGTACTGGGTGGGGTGCCATTGCCTTCCCCACTGGATGTTGAACATGTATTATATAACGTTCTATATTAGAAGAATCTGTCAATTTACCCTGTCAATTCCTCCTTGCCTGAAATTTACTTCTCTATATTTATTGATAGTTTTACATCTCAAGAGCCTGCCACCCTTGGTTTACAGGCTTTGTCTGCCCCTGGGTGAATGTATAGCCTGTACATGGGATTGGCCAGAAGGTGATGGATTTAAAGCCCTGGGAACTGCTCTTAGTCACTGATGGACCAGAGTTGATGAAGCACACCTCAGCTCCTTGCCCCAAGGCTCACTACGAGTTCCCCTGCAGAACGGCGTTCTAGTCGCTCACAGTGGAGCCTGGTTTATTAACACAGCCTCTTTGACTGTCTTCTTTTCCCTGTCTCTTTTCTCTAGTCCTTACCAGTGAGCTTCATGAGATCACCTCTTGAACAAATTAATTGCTACTTGTTACTTGGATCCTTGTTTTGGGGTTTGCTTCTGGGTATTCCCAACTAAGATCATTAAAGAGACTGAAATAACTCAAAATGATGATGTTGAAACATATTTGAGATGGAAACATCAAACCCAAATCAAAAAGCCTTGAGGCAACCACTGTTTGACTTGGTATCTGGCTTGGAGCTTTTGATCTGTGCTTAGTATCTGTATAAAAAGCAGAAGTTTCCATCTCTACAGAACACATCATATGCCTTATCAAGCAATGAATTTCAAGTTAAATTTGCATCACCAAGAAAGGTTATACACATCCAGCTGAAGGAATTGGGGGATAAATTCTTATGTAAACCTGAAATCTTGAAGAAAACAGAACCACATATCTGTAGTATCTTACCATCTATTTCCTCTATACCACTATTAATTCTACAAACATTTAGTAAAACTTTACTATGGGAACAATACTATTCTATTTTTTTGAGATTTATCATTAGATTGAGACCTGGTTCCTCCTGTCCTCCCTCTACTTATAATCCAGTTAAGAGTCAGGCATGAAAGAAGATAATAACATTTAAACTGTAATCTGAAAGTGAAAGTCACTCAGTTGTGTCTGCCTCTTGGCAATCCTGTGGACTATACAATCCATGGAATTCTGTAGGCCAGAATACTGGAGTGGGTAGACTTTCCCTTCTCCAGGGGATCTTTCCAACCCAGGGATTGAACCCAGATCTCCCACATTGCAGGCTGATTCTTTAAACTGTAAACTATGGCAATGTCATAATTGAGGAATTAGCACCCTGCTGTCTGCATGCACCCAACCTAACCTTGAAATGGAAATTGTTAACAAGATAATTTCACATGAACAGTCAATTATACCTTGGAATGTATTTTTGAAAAGAGAGAAAAGCCATGGCTGAAAATATAAAATTAAAATTAAAATAAAGACATATATAGTTTAGCCTTCATTCTTTTGTTATCATCAAAAGACTCTTTTCTTAGAAATGGTCTAACATTAGAACCAGCTTTGTGAAATTTGGATCAGGCAAAATTTAGCCAGAAAGACAGAATGGGGATGTTTGATTCAGGGGCAGAGAGCTTGTTGCACATGTCCTGAAGGACAGAGAGGTCTAAGAGGAAGGTGGATATCCCCTCTGACTGCAGCAGGGGCCTGCAGTAGCCCCTGGCAGTGGAGACTGGCCTTGAGGCACGTGCCAGCAGAAGGTAAAAGGAATCCCTTTTTTCCTTCCTTCCCATCATCCCATCTGTCTTGGGTCAACCCAGTGAGACACGGTGGCAGTGGAAGTCTGGGAAACACAGCCTATGAGGGGCAGCCCCTCTGGCACAGGGACTGAGTCAGGGGCAAAATAGGAAAGTGATGGAAAGCACCCCAGCCCATGACCGGCATAGGAGCTCAAGTTCACATCTAGATTTTTGCTGCAAAAAAGCCCACTCCTCTCCTGAAAAAATACAATCCAGAAAAGCCTTTATATATATATCCTCTCTATATATACAGAATTTATATATATATAGTTATATATATAGTTTGAAATTCTGTGTATATACATGTACACATATACATATATATACAGAATTTATATATATATATATATATGTATATAGTTTGAAATTCTGGCTTTGTAACATCAGTGAGCTGAAGTGAACAAATATCTATTACCTGAAATTCATACTGTAGCTTCAAGTGAAAATGATTCTTAATCTTCCTCAGATACAGCTTTCTAGTAAATGTAAGCACATTCACATCTTTAGGTCTTGGTGTTTTGATCTACTTTGTATTTTGGATAAAAGTGTGTTCCCTTTCCTGGATGCTGTCTTGTTCCCAAGGTGATCACTTCTCTCCTGCTTTTTCTTTCAATGCATTAATTACTTCTCAGACTTATGCAGGGTTTAGCCCCTCCTCCCATTCCCCTGGGCACATAGAAATAATTGGCTTTTTTTTTTTTAAAATATAAGCTACAGTAGAAATGCAAGAAGGTGGGGAGGGGGAATGGGGGTATTCAAGACAAGTTGTTTAAAAGAGGATGCAAAAGCAAAACATCAGTCACCAGTAATTGATTGTCCCCTGATACAACCAACACTAGCTTTGTGCTTTTGTGGACTGTAAGATATGTTGTGGCATCAAAGTTGTTATAATCCCACTTCCTCCCTCCTTCTTTCTTTTCCTTCTTCTTTCTCTTATTTTGCCACCCGCATCCCCCTTCCCTCTCTCCCTTCCTCCCTTCTTTCCTTTCTTTCTCTTGGTTTCTTCTTTGTTAATACTCTGAATTTTCCCTAAAATATTTCAGATATAAATTTATAATCTAGCTAGAGATGCACATAAAATGATTAGAGAGCAGTAGAACATATAATAAGGTGATAATTATGCAGCCAGTATCACTAAGGAGAAAAAGAGTGGAGATGGCAGTGTGGGCAGCAGCAATCAGATTTCATGTGCACTCCGGGAGGGGATCTTGACCTTGAAGATGAGAGAATTAGGCCAGTGAAAAGTCAAGGGGAGAGCATGGCAGTGAAGGCTGGGTCAGGTAGGACCACAGCCGCAGGAAAGAGGTAAGCATGCAGAAGAGGGACAGGTGTCTTAGGACCCTCCTTCCTGATGCTGCTGCTGGCCACCCATCCCCTAGTCTTTTAAAATCTCTAGTGATAAGCTAGGCAGCATTTTCACCCAAGCATCCCTAGCCAGTGACCATTCAGGGCAGTTGCATAAACTTCAGGCCATCCCCTTGCAAGATTATTCTTATTTATCATTTCTGGAATTGTCATTGTTTTATCCCCAGCTTTCTTTTAAACACCTACTTGTAGAACACACAATTCTATAGCTTTCCTGAATGTGGCCATGAAATTTGTTCAAAATCAGGCTTTTTACTTCCCCTAACCAGGAAAAGCAAAAGTTAGTGAACAAAGTACCAGTCCAACTAGATACTTGGAAAATTACTTGGCCAAAAAGAAAAAAATTTCATTTTTAACAATAATCATCACAGAAAAGAGAAGGAAGAGATATGTTTTTAATATAATGGAGCTGTCCCCAAACTTTACTGAAATCAGAGTTCAATCTGACCTTGGGATGAGTCTTAACACTTCTTTTTCATCTTCTCAACTTTTCTATGGTTTTTCAAGAATTATTCTTGAACTGAGCTTTTATGTTTCATTCTAACACTGGGACACCTGACTTTCTTTGCCATCATTTGACAAAGAGGTGTACCATGTCTCCAGGGCCTAATTGTTGAAGATTCTGCTTTCATGATCTGATTAAGAGTTTTCAAAGATACCTCAAATTAAACTGAAGATTCCACCTCAATTTCTGTCTTGATAACACTGAGCAAACATTTTAGGCCTATTCTAAGCTTGGACTTGGATATATAATATTATTTCTATTTTTTAAAAAACAAATCATCCAGGGACTTCCCTGGTGGTTCAGTGGTCTCCGACATAAATCAGAGCAGGATCCTCAATGATCCGCCTCCCAGAATACTGGAAATAAAAGCAAATATAAACAAATGGGATCTAATTAAAATTAAAAGCTTCTGCACAACAAAGGAAACTATAAGCAAGGTGAAAAGACAACCCTCTGAATGGGAGAAAATAATAGCAAATGAAGCAACTGACAAACAACTAATCTCAAAAATATACAAGCAACTTATACAGCTCAATTCCAGAAAAATAAACGACCCAATCAAAAAATGGGCCAAAGAACTAAATAGACATTTCTCCAAAGAAGACATACGGATGGCTAACAAACACATGAAAAGATGCTCAACGTCACTCATTATCAGAGAAATGCAAATCAAGACCACAATGAGATACCACTTCACACCAGTCAGAATGGCTGCGATCCAAAAGTCTGCAAGCAATAAATGCTGGAGAGGGTGTGGAGAAAAGGGAACCCTTTTACACTGTTGGTGGGAATGCAAACTAGTACAGCCACTATGGAGAACAGTGTGGAGATTCCTTAAGAAATTGCAAATAGAACTGCCTTATGACCCAGCAATCCCACTGCTGGGCATACACACCGAGGAAACCAGAATAGAAAGAGACACATGTACCCCAATGTTCATTGCAGCACTGTTTATAATAGCCAGGACATGGAAACAACCTAGATGTCCATCAGCGGATGAATGGATAAGAAAGCTGTGGTATATATACACAATGGAGTATTACTCAGCCATTAAAAAGAATACATTTGAATCAGTTCTAATAAGATGGATGAAACTGGAACCAATTATACAGAGTGAAGTAAGCCAGAAAGAAAAACACCAATACAGTATACTAACACATATATATGGAATTTAGAAAGATGGTAATGACGACCCTGTATGCAAGACAGCAAAAGAGACACAGATGTGTAGAGCGGACTTATGGACTCTGAGGGAGAAGGAGAGGGAGAGGGAGAGGGTGGGATGATTTGGGAGAATAGCATTGAAATATGTATACTATCATGTAAGAAATGAATTGCCAGTCTATGTTCAATGCAGGATGCAGGATGCTTGGGGCTGGTGTATGGGGATGATCTGGAGGGAAGATGTGGGGTGGGAGGTGGGAGGGGGGTTCATGTTTGGGAGTTCGTGTAAAAAAATAAATAAATACCAAAAAAAAAATTAAAAAAAAATCCACCTGCAGTGCAGGGGATGCATGTTCGATATCTGGTTGGGGAACTAAGACCCCATGTGCTGCAACTACTGAGCCCACGTCTGTGCCCTGAAAGGAAGGATGCCGCATGAAGCAATAACGATCCTGTATGCCAAGTAAACACGATTCAGCCAAAGAAATGAATATTCTTGTAAAACCCAAACTATCCTTTTTTATCCCTTCATGAGTGCTTACACATCTGAAGCATGAGGGGCAGTGGAATATCCGTTCAGTCATGGAGGAGGGTATTCGGTTAAGTTCACTAATTTGCTCAGCAAAGGATCACACTTGCCAACCTGATAAGAAGCATCATTCATATTTCCATCCCAGAAAAACTGCAAATTACCCTTAGGAAGAGATCGTCAGGGAAGTTCATAAGTGGGAGACAAATATCAAATCCATAAGTACTAAACTGCCAGTACGCATTAATTTAATTTTGCCTCCTTTCTTCACTTGGGGTGGTGATTAAGAGCATGTGCCCCCGAAAACAGATTGCCTGGCAGACTACAAACCTGAATGCAGACTACACTAATTACCAAATATGAGAGCTTGAGTAAATTTTCTCACTTCTCTTTGCCCTCATTTTCCTTATATAAACTACTGACAATAGTAATACCTACATCACAGCATTGTTCTTTGGAATAAATAGGATGATACATGTAAGAGTAAGACATGGAAGAATACTTGGCTTATAATAAGCACTCAGTAAATGCTAGTTTATTATCTCTCTCCGTTAATTACCCCCATTCCACTTCACCCTAGGGTTGAACATCATTTACATGATTTTCTAATGACTATTTCCAAAGCATGTTATCATGCAAAATAGATCAAATGAGCTCTGTTTAATGATTTAATTAATTAATCATTTGGGCTTTATTTAAATTAAGTCCTAGACACTTTTTATCTAAGATATATTAATTTACTTGGCCTATTTCCTAGGCTCTTGTGAATAAAGGATGTCTGAATGAAATATATCCTTGCTCCAAATTACCCTGTCTGAAGGCTTTTTGAAATGACATCCCTGTCAGGAAATTTAAAGAGTTTCGAAGATGTGGGGTGGGAGGTGGGAGGGGTGTTCATGTTTGGGAGTTCGTGTAAAAAAATAAATAAATACAAAAAAAAAACCAAACAAACAAACAAGCAAAACCTCAGCCAGTCTGGTTGATTATGATTCTACATAATCAATAAATGGAATTTGGTGGTGGTGGTTTGGTCACTAAGTCATATCCGACTCTTGCAACCCCACAGACTGTAGCCTGCCAGTCTCCTCTGTCCATGGTGTTCTCCAGGCGAGAATACTGGAGTGGGTTGTCATTTCCTTCTCCAGGGGATCTTCCTGACCCAGGGATTGATCCCTGATCCCCTGCACTGCAGGAAGTTTTTTAACCAACTGAGCTACCAGGGAAGCCCCCACTTGAGTGGAACTTGAGTAACCTTATTTTGGGAGTTTCCCCAGTGGCTTAGTGGTAAAGAATCTGCCTGCAATGCAGGAAACTTAGGTTAGATCCCAAAGATCCTTGGAAGAAGGAAATGCAACCCACTCCAGTATTCTTCCTAGAAAATCCTATGGATAGAGAAGCCTGGTGGGCTACACTCCATAGGGTGGCAAAGAGTTGGACACAATTGAGTGACTAACACACACACACATAATGTCCATCTAGGATTTCAGCCCTTATTTAGACTAGAAGGCACTTTTCAAACCCTGGGGAATCTAATAAAATGAGTAAAATCAGAAACCTAGTAGTGGGCTGTCATAATTGGTGGGTGTGAGTGTGGATTTTCTTTTCCTTTCCAGTTTTGTTCTTTTTAATAATGAATCTAAAACATTTATGATTTGCCAAGGGTATGTTCTCTAAAACTGAAAAAGTCACACAGTGTAACAGAAATAATATTCCAACCCACTGACTATTCACTATGATGGCATTTTGGAAAGTAAAATGAGGGACTTCTTTCCAATTCACTTCAGTTTTTTAAACAAAGGGAAATTTGTATCTCTTTAATTTATGAGCTTTGTCCTTTTGATTTTCTCTTATTACATTTAACAGTTGCAATTTAAGACTAGTTGAAAAGCATTTTTTTTGTTGTTGTTGTTAAGATTTATCTTGATGGAGACTTTGAGAAGGCTAGTCTCAATTTTTCCCCCTGTTTTGGGAATAAAAGAAACTTTAGTTTATATACTTGACTTAACCTGCCCATTTATTTGGAGGGCATATTCTTTATTTCTTTATTTCAACACTATCTTCCTACTTGAGACATTCAGGTGGTTCTAAACAGTCATGAGATGGCTGGATGGCATCATGGACTCGATAAACATGAGCCTGAGTGAACTCCAGGAGATGGTGATGGACAGGGAGGCCTGGCGTGCTGTGATTCATGGGGTCGCAAAGAGTCGGACACGACTGAGCGACTGAACTGAACTGAAACAGTCATGTAGAAAACGGATGGATATGAATTCATGGGTAGGAAGAGTTTGGAAAAAATTACAAAGAAACAAAAAATACTCTTTTTTTCCTAGAAAAAGAACAGTAAGTGAGTGGTAGATGAGAGGCTTCCATTCAAAAATACCAAAATAGTATGAGATTTTCTACACTTCCAAACTACAGTGTTCTAAACTTCTTCCAAAATAGTATGGTATCCAGATCAATGATAACTTGGGAAGTGTAAACAGTTTGCAACTCAGATGGTCTGGTTGTTGTTTTCCTTGCACTGTTAAATCAAAGGGAAGCAAAATCCCTGAGTCTCACTACTCCTGCCCATTTAGAGATGATGTCTATGATCTAAAACTCAAAGTCATAGCCACAGACTTCCTGGACACTTGCTATCACTATCCAAATCAGAGAATGTCTACAATAACTCTATGATCAAATTAATCAATAAGAATTCCAAAGAACTATTTGTTTCAGGGAGGCAAAGCATGACCATCGAGATTTAATTCATGAACTGATTGAGATCCAGAGAAATTATGGGGTTTATTTTAAATTCCTCCTCTTATTGGATGTGATGTTAAGGACTATAAATAAAAAGAGATATAGGAAGGGGACAATATCTACAATGCTCTTTCCTTAAAACATAATTATGAAAATGACACTTTTTCTTTTGACCTTTTATAAAGTTTAAAAGGACATCATCTAGCATTGTTTGCATTATTTCCTTGGCAACAAGTACTGTTTAGCCACATGGGGTTTCTTATTGAGCAAGTCTTTTTTTCCTTGTATCTTCTTCACAGGTGTGTGTTGGTTTCTTTACTCTTCTCTGCCATTTTTAAGATACTAATAACAGAGAAATACTTGAAAGCATCTTTGTACTTCCCTGGGGACTTAATACTATACCTTGAGTATAGATGGTTTTAGTATGGGCAAATATTTGTTGATTGTTCAATAAAGTTTAAGTGGGCACAAAAGAAAGATCACTAGTGGTTTAAGACTCTGCTTATAGATCTGTATCTTATGCTAGGTGGAAAACTAACCTAAGGTAGGTATTTACCTTACCTTAATGTAGGTACATCTTAGCCTGCTTGTGGTCTGTAGGATAACTAAGCAGATCAGACTGAATGCATGTAGAAATGCCCCAGTAGCTGCATCCCTTCACCTCTTCACCCTGTGTCATCCCACCTCCCTTTGGTTCTCAATAATTTCTTAGATGTTAAGTCAATTTAATTTGTAATGTGTTGGGTACAAAAAAGATCTTAATGACCTGGATAACCACAATGGTGCAATCAGTCACCAGTGATCATTTAGCAGTGGCCACAGGACTGGAAAAGGTCAGTTTTCATCCCAATCCCAAAGAAAGGCAATGCCAAAGAATGCTCAAACTACCACACAATTGCACTCATCTCACACGCTAGCAAAGTAATGCTCAAAATTATTCAAGACAGGTTTAAACAGTACGTGACTGAAAAGCTTTCAGATATTAAAGCTGGATTTAGGAAAAAAGTAGAGGAATCAAGAATCAAATTCCCACATCCATTGGATTATCGAAAAAGCAAGAGAGAGTTCCAGAAAAATATCAACTTCTGCTTTATTGACTACACCAAAGCCTTTGACTTTGTGGATCACAACAAATTGTAGAAAATTTTTTAAGTGATGGGAATACCAGACCATCTTACCTGCCTCCTTAGAAATCTATGCAGGTAAAGAAGCAACAGTTAGAACCAGACATGGAACAATGGTCTGGTTCCAAATTGGAAAAGGAGTAAGTCAAGGCTGTATTTTGTCACCCATTTATTTAACTTATATGCAGAGTACTTCATGAGAAATGCCAGGCTATTTGAAACATAAGCTGGAATCAAGATTGCTGGGAGAACTATCAATAACCTCAGATTTGCAGATTACACCACACTTATGGCAGAAAGCAAAGAACTAAAGAGCCTCTTGATGAAAGTGAAAGAGGAGAGAGAAAAAACTGGCTTAAAACTCAACATTCAGATAACTAAGATCATGGCATCTCGTCCCATTACTTCAGGGCAAATATGTGGGCAAACAATGGACATAAAGACAGACTTTATTTTCTGGGCTCCAAAATCACTGGGGATGGTGACTGCAGCCATGAAATTAAAAGATGCTTACTCCTTGGAAGAAAAACTATGACCAAACTAGACAGTATATTAAAAAGCAGAGATATTACTTTACCAACAAAAGTCTATCTATTCATTGTTTCTCCAGTAGTCATGTGTGGGGGTGAGAGTTGGACCATAAAGAAAGCTGAGCACCAAAGAATTGATGCTTTGAACTATGGTGTTGGACAAGACTCTTGAGAGCCCCTTGGACATCAAAGAGACCTACCAGTCAATCCTAAAGGAAATCAGTCCTGAATACTCACTGGAAGGACTGATGTTGAAGCTGAAACGGCAATACTTTGGCCACTTGGTGAGAAGAAATGACTCATTTGAAAAGACCCTGATGCTGGGAAAGACTGAAGGCATGAGAAGAAGGGGATGACAGAGGATGAGATGGTTGGCTGGCATCACCTACTTGATGAACATAAGTCTGAACAAGCTCTGGGAGTTGGTGATGGACAGGGAAGCCTGATGTGCTGCAGTCCATGGGGTCACAAAGAGTCAGACACGACTGAGTGACTGAACTGAACTGAATGTGTTGGGTAGAATTTGTTGTTCAGTGCTCAGCCTTCTTTATGGTCCAACTCTCACATCCATACACGATTACCAGAAAGGCCATAGCTTTGATTATACAGACCTTTGTCAGCAAAGTGATGTCTCTGGTTTTCAATATGCTGTCTAGTTTGTCACAGCTTTTCTTCCAAAGAGCAACTGTCTTTACTTTCATGGCTGCAGTCACCATCCCCAGGGATTTTGGAGCCCAAGAAAACAAAATCTGTCACTGTTTCCATTGTTTGACCATCTGTTTGCCATAAAGTGATAGCATTTGATGCCATGATCTCAGTTTTTTGAATTTTGAGTTTTAAGCAAGCTTTCTCAATCTCCTCTTTCACTTTCATAAAGAGGATTTTTAGTTCCTCTTCACTTTCTGCCATAAGCATGGTGTCATCTGCATATTTGAGGTTATTGATATTTCTCCCAGCAATCTTGATTCCAGCTTGTGCTTTATCCAACCTGGCATTTCACATGATGTACACTGCATATCAGTTAAATAAGCAGGGTAACAATGTACAGTTTTGACTCTGGGTAGAATGGGGGCCATATAAAAAGCAAAGGAAGGGACTTCTGTGGTGGTCCAGTGGTTAAGACTTTACCTTCTAATGCAGGGAGTGTGGGTTCAATCCCTGCTTAAGAAGCTAAGATCCCATATGCCTTACAGCCAAAAAACCAAACATAAAACAGAAGCAATATTGTAACAAATTCAATAAAAGATTTTTTTTAATGGTCTACATTTTAAAAATCTTTTAAAAATTAAAAATAAATAAAGAGCAAGGAATACCCTAGTCTTGGGGGATGAAAACCCAGCTTGATATAGTGAATTTGTGTGTGTGCTAAGTAGCTTCAGTCGTGTCTGACTTTGTGTGACACTATAGAGTATAGCCTGCCAGCTCCTTTATCCATGGAATTCTCCAGGCAATAATACTGGAGTGGGTTGCCATGCCTGCCTCCAGGGGGTCTTCTCGACCTAGGGATCAAACCCATGTCTCTATGTCTCTTTCCCTGGCAGGTAGGTTCTTTACCACTAGCACCACCAGGGAAACCCCCAGTGAATTGAAGTTACCACAGATGTAAGAATGGAAATAAGAACTGAGGTGACTATACAATATAGCATTTTAGCATTTTGTCTGGATGTTGAAAAAAATTATCGTACCTTTTCTTCTCTTCCACTCATACAGAATTGTTCTCTCTGAGGTAAATGATGCTTATTTGTAATTAAGGATATACAAAAAATTGGACAAGAAACACACATAGGCAATTGAGGAATTCCCAGAGGAAATGATCACCCTCGTTCCTTCTGGTTTATGTTTAAGTGTCCTCAAGAAGAAAGCAATGCTGATCATCTGATTTATGGAGTCCAGAGGTAAGACTGATTCATGGTTATATTTAGTGTTGTGTTGAATGACTCTCTTTAGGATTGCTTATCTTGATTTGGATTGTCAAACCTCACATTTAAAAATGCTTTATTTTCATTGAGACACTCCTTTGTGCAGGTCTCATCCACCCTGTGTGTAATATGCCATAACAAATACATAAATCATCCCCAGCCAGAGAGCTAATGTGAGGTTACAGTAATTTTGCCTGGAGTTCTGAAATTCTGGCACTTTCAGGGTTGTTACCCTATAACGCTTTTCTTTTTTCAGTGAAGAAATAGTCACACTTTTCTCTCTTTCCTAAATATATCTTCTGGCCTTTTCCAGGGCATTAATCATAAAATCTGTGTTTGATAAAAGGAGAAATAAGAATAAAAAACAAATGAATTAGATTGCAAACAGCATTGAAGGGAACTATGTGAATGCAGGGTATGTTGAGAGGTAAAGGTTTCTGACTTTTGATTTGTTAAATCAAAGAATTTGATAGTGAGATATTTCTCCATGCCTTCAGGATAAGAAATGTTGAATAAAGGTGAATGTGATATATTCTATTTTCTTTTTATTCTTTTGTGATTTTTCTACATAGTCATTTCCCTAAACTGTGCATTAAAATAATAAAAACTGGGATGCGTCGTCTTTTGAATAGTTAAAATGAAACTCTGATGGCTTGAAAATAGGCAATGGAAGGTAGTGAATAGAATTTAATTCACATTTACAGGATGAAAATTGTTCAATTAGAATGGGTTTCATGGCCCAAATTTATATATGCTTGATATAAAGGCAGATTACTAACAATAAGGATGAATCAGTATAAATATGAAAGTAAATTTTGCAATTATATAGACATGTGCTGTAATTGATCACTCAGTCATGTCTGACTCTTTGTGACCCCATGGAGTGTAGCCCAGCAGGCTCCTCTGCCCATGGGGATTCTCGGGCAAGAATACTGGAGTTGGTTGTCATGCCCTCCTCTAGGGGATCCTCCCAACCCAGTGATCGAACCCAGGTTTCCCACATTGCAGGCTGATTTTTTATCTGAGCCACAAGGGAAGACCAAGAATACTGGAGTGGGTAGTCTATTCCTTCTCCAGGGGAACCTCTCGACCCAGGAACCAAAGCAGGGTCTCCTGCATTGCAGGCAGATTCTTTACCAGCTAAGCTACCTTGGAAGCCACCAATTATATAGATAACCTCAGGTATTTTGGATGTCTCCCTTTTATAATACTTAATAAAAATATAAGAATCACAAAAGACAAGTATTCCTAAAAGCTGTTCAAATTCAAGTTGAATGTACAATGTAATAACACAAAGTTCACCAGATAAACTTTTAGAAGATATATGTCTTGTTTTTGCTCCATCACTTACTATCTCTAGGGTGACATGGAGGTAAATTATTTAACCTTTATGACCATCAATACTTTCATTTTTTAAATGATGAAAATATCAGCTTCTTGCCTCTTCTTGGGTGATTCTGAACATCAAACAAAATGATAGATGTAATTGTGCTTTAGAAAATGGCAAAATCCCATATCAATCTGAAATATTATCCATCTCCACTTTCTTTCAGTTCTACTTCTTAACACAGCAATTCTTTTTTTTAATTTATTTTTTAACTGAAGGAAAATTGCTCTACAATGTTGTGTTGGTTTCTGCCATACAACAATCCAAATCAACCATAATTGTATATATATATATATATATCTCACATCCCTCTGGTTAAAACAGTAATTCTTATTAACACATTTTAAGGGCTCTTGGAACTTGTATATCAGACAGATATAATGAGTTTTGAATCAGTTTTCATTCCAATCCCAAAGAAAGGTAATGCCAAAGAATGTTCAAACTACCACACAATTGCTCTCATCTCACGTGCTAGTAAAGTAATGCTCAAAATTCTCCAAGCCAGGCTTCAGCAAGACATGAACCATGAGCTTACTGATGTTCAGACTGGTTTTAGAAAAGGCAGAGGAACCAGAGATCAAATTACCAATATCCGCTGGATCATGGAAAAAGCAAAAGAGTTGCAGAAAAACATCTACTTCTCCTTTATTGACTATGCCAAAGCCTTTGACTGTGTGGATCACTATAAACTGTGGAAAATTCTGAAAGAGATAGGAATACCAGACCACCTGACCTGCCTCTTGAGAAACCAGTATGCAGGTCAGGAGGCAACAGTTAGAACTGGACATGGAACTGGACATGGAACAACATTTTCCAAATAGGAAAAGGAGTACGTCAAGGCTGTATATTGTCACCCTGCTTATTTAACTTATATGCAGAGTACATCATGAGAAACGCTGGACTGGTAGAAACACAAGCTGGAATCAAGATTGCCAGGAGAGATATCAATAACCTCAGATATGCAGATGATACCACCATTATTGCAGAAAGTGAAGAGGAACTCAAAAGCCTCTGGATGAAAGTGAAAGAGGAGAGCGAAAAAGTTGGTTTAAAGCTCAACATTCAGAAAACGAAGATCATGGCATCCGGTCCCATCACTCCATGGGAAATAGATGGAGAAACAGTGGAAACAGTGTCAGACTTTATTTTTTTGGGCTCCAAAATCACTGCACATGGTGACTGCAGCCATGAAATTAGAAGACGCTTACTCCTTGAAAAGTTATGACCAACCTAGATAGCATATTCAAAAGCAGAGACATTACTTTTCCGACTAAGGTCCGTCTAGTCAAGGCTATGGTTTTTCCAGTGGTCATGTATGGATGTGAGAGTTGGACTGTGAAGAAGGCTGAGCACCAAAGAATTGATGCTTTTGAACTGTGGTGTTGGAGAAGACTCTTGAGAGTCCCTTGGACTGCAAGAAGGTCTAACCAGTCCATTCTGAAGGAGATCAGCCCTGGGATTTCATTGGAAGGAATGATACTAAAGCTGAAACTCCAGTACTTTGGCCACCTCATGAGAAGAGTTGACTCATTGGAACAGACTCTGATGCTGGGAGGGATTGGGAGCAGGAGAAGGGGATGACAGAGGATGAGATGGCTGGATAGCATCACTGACTCGATGGACGTGAATCTGAGTGAACTCCGGGAGTTGGTGATGGACAGGGAGACCTGGGCGTGCTGCGATTCATGGGGTTGCAAAGAGTCAGACACGACTGAGCGACTGAACTGAACTGATCCTCTCTTCCATATGGAGAGGAATCTTTAGGACTATTCAAGGAAGTTCTTTACCAGGTGTCTAACTTCATGCACTTTCTAGAATGTATCAGTAAATGATTTAGATAATATGCATTTTAGATTCAGTGAATTATTGTTATTGGAAAAAAATCAAGAATAACACAGTATCTCTTCCACAGTAAATCCTTAATATATATTTGTGGTTTGAATGAGTGGATGTAATAGCAAATGATCTGAATGTGATCCAGGGTGGCTGCTAGGCCATGTTGATCTTGTGATCCAACATGACTGCCTGCCGGAGCTTTGTGAATACTGTTCCTTACAGGAAAGATTCCTCTAATGGTGATTCAGGCCCTCCTGAGCACCCCCGCTCACATCCAGTCTGGGAATTTACTAATAAAAACTCTCTAGTCTGACCATATTCCAAAAAAAGTGTTGATTCTCCAATATCTTGCTGCTGCTGCTGCTGTTAAGTCGCTTCAGCTGTGTTCAACTCTTTGTGACCCCATAGACGGCAGCCCACCAGGCCCCTCTGTCCGCAGGATTCTCTAGGCAAGAATACTGGAGTCGATTGCCATTTCCTTCTTCAATATCCCACTAAAAATCCACAATATCTGGAAGATGAATCAATCTGATTTTATTGAGTAGCTACTATGTACAAATTGTTGCTTAACTACGCATGAAGAAATGTACAAGTTGCTACTCTATCAGCATAGTGAAATGAGTCAAGTGGATCTCTACAAGACCAAAAACACATTATTAAGAAAAATACACAAATGAAAACATCCAAGTCCCAAACTTGGCTTTTAATATGAAAAGACTTTCAAAGGAGAAAGAAGAAACCACAATTTTCAGAAATGAATAGTAACACAAAACCATGTGAGTAAATATACAAATCTATGCTGTAGCTGTTGGCCAGGTCCTCATGTCTGGGGCTGGAGCTTCGATACCCACCTGGGACGTGACACAGGGACCACAACCCTGCCAAGTAGAGGCTGACGCCAACACTTCTGCATAAAGCCAGGCCCGGGAAGTCTTCCTGCTCAGCCCACCCGCCCAGGGAAATGAGAAGGAAGCTTATCTCTGGCTTGACAGTCTGGGTGACAATTTTAGTGCATGTTAATAACCAGGATATAGACAAGCTTCACTATCCCCTACCCTCTCCCCTACAAAACCCCTTATGCTACCAGAAAGTCATATAGGTGGAACCATATCGTGTATAACCCGACACTGGCTTCTTTCTCTGGTCAGAATGCCTTTGAGAGCAATCCTGTGCGTCAGTAATTCCTTTCTTTACAATGTTGAGTAACATTCTATTGTATGAATGTGCCACAACTTGTTTATCTGTTGATTCATTGAAGGGCATCTCTTTTTCCAGTATTTGGTTGAGAATGAATATAGTTCTATGAACACTGATGTACATTTCTCTAGAATAAATCTCTAGTTTGGTTATGTGGTAAACATAGGTTTGACTCTGTAAGAAACTGTCAAACCCTCTCCAAAGTCACTGTACTATTTTGCACTGCTGCTGCTGCTGCTGCTAAGTCACTTCAGTCGTGTCCGACTCTGTGTGACCCCATAGACGGCAGCCCACCAGGCTCCCCCGTCCCTGGGATTCTCCAGGCAAGAATACTGGAGTGGGTTGCCATTTCCTTCTCCAATGCATGAAAGAGAAAAGTGAAAGTGAAGTCGCTCAGTCTGTCCGACTGTTAGCGACCCCATGGACTGCAGCCCACCAGGCTACTCCGTCCATTGGATTTTCCAGGCAAGAGTACTGGGGTGGGGTG
>SJYX01022910.1:152733-174422 GCA_006410675.1 Oreotragus oreotragus
AAGCACAAGCTGGAATCAAGATTGCTGGGAGAAATATCAATAACCTCAGATATGCAGATGACACCACCCTTATGGCAGAAGAGGAACTAAAAAGCCTCTTGATGAAAGTGAAAAAAGAGAGTGAAAAAACTGGCTTAAAACTCAAGATTCAGAAAATGAAGATCATGGCATCTGGTCCCATCACTTCATGGCAAATAGATGGGGAAACAGTAGAAACAGTGGCTGACCTTATTTTTCTGGGCTCCAAAATCACTGCAGAGGGTGATTGCAGCCATGAAATTAAAAGATGCTTACTCCTTGGAAGGAAAGTTATAACCAACCTAAACAGTGTATTAAAAAGCAGAGACATTACTTTGCCAACAAAGGTCTGTCTAGTCAAGGTTATGGGTTTTCCAGTAGTCATGTATGGATGTGAGAGTTGGACTGTGAAGAAAGCTGAGTGCCAAAGAACTGATGCTTTTGAACTGTGGTGTTGGAGAAGACTCCTGAGAGTCCCTTGGACTGCAAGGAGATTCAACCAGTCCATTCTGAAGGAGATCAGCCCTGGTATTTCTTTGGAAGGAATGATGCTAAAGCTGAAACTCCAGTACTCATTGGAAAAGACTCTGATGCTGGGAGGGATTGGGAGCAGGAGGAGAAAGGGACAACAGAGGATGAGATGGCTGGATGGCATCATTGACTTGATGGACAGTGAGTCTGAATGAACTACGGGAGTTGGTGATGGACAGGGAGGCCTGGGGTGCTGCAATTCATGGGGTTGCAAAAAGTCGGACATGACTGAATGACTGAACTGAACTGAGACTGCTTTTGACTGCTATAAACACTTGAGGTCTCCATTTTACCATGGATTTTAGTACAAGTGTTAGCTTTTCTTCCCCTCACCCCACATAAGAGACCTTCCTCACATTTGGCCAGCCTTTGTGCCTTTTTCAATAGCTTTTAACATAACTTAATAAGAGTCAGGATCTTAGGGGTTAGAGAGGCTTTGCCCCTCACAAAGTCTGTGCCCTTGGAACTATTACTTTAGTCTCCCTAGGACTCTGTTCCTAATCTGTTACACAGAACCTGAATGGGTCCCTATTTCATGGGTAGGAGAAGAGTAAGCACAGTGCCTGGGATAGTTCAGCCAGCAATGCATTTTACATTCTCTTCATGGATTTTTTCAACCTCAACTTTTTTCTAAACTTTCTCAAATTCAGGCTATTTTGTCTTCTTTTTTAGGAACTTTACCTCTGTGGATCACATCCACAAAATTCAACATTTAAGAGTCCCAAATTCTTAAATTAACAAAATGCCCACTGGTTATCCATATTGGTACATGTGTTGTATGTATTTGACTACATACCATCATCATATGACATTTAAAAATATTCAAGATTTTCTTTTCTCTCTCTTTCTGAATAGAAATGAATTGCTTTGTTCTCCTAAGACCTTTGTGGTGAAAAGAAACAAAAAATTTACACCCTCCAGTAAGTGTCTCTTTGCTGACATTTAGAATTATGTTACTTTACATAGGTAGTGAGTCAACTTTACTAGAGGCTCCAGTTACTCCAGATTGACCATCATCTCCTTATTTCATCTAGTTAATTACCAAAGCACCAGTGAGGGGAGGAAATGCACATAATGGATCATTGAACTTTTTAAAAAAATCTCCTTGCCAGTGCCTTTTGGGATGATGATTTTGATCTTAAGGAGGCACTGTCTCAGGAGGATGCAGGTTGTGGAGGCAAATGTCACAGTAAATAATCTGTGAACTGTCTCTTGGTACCCTGAATACCAAGCTCAGACCCCAGACATTTATCTCTCACGATACTCTAGAGGTAGTTCCAAGTCTAGCAGAGCTGTGTTGCAGGATAAATTGGGGAATCCTCCTTTTCCTGCTGACTGGGCTCCTTCAGTCATGACAAGCTCAAGATGCTTTGGGACAGAAGGTTGGTTCAGAATGGTGGTATAACCGCCAACATGACTCAGGAAAAGGGTGTCAGGTATTTTTTGTCCTGGGCAAAACAAATGCACATGGCCACATGCTTGACTGGAGAATCTGCAAATAGATTTCCAAATTAAGTTTGTGAAAGATAAGAAAGTATGTGAGGCTTTCGGTTGGTTTCCCTGGAAGCAGAGGCTGAGATGCATGTGGTTTACTGAGGGTTCTCAGGACAAAAGGAGTCAGGGGCCAGGAGGAAGAGCTGAACGAGGACATGGTCTTCTGTGAAGATGAACCTCAGCTTGATCACCTAGGGGGCTCTGGAGTAGGAGTTCAACCTCATAGTTGGTCCCACCTGAGGCAGGGGGCTGAGCATTTTGCATCTTTGCAGGCCATTCCAAGGGTAGTGATAGAGAATCTCTCTAGTGATACCACCGTTATGACAGACCGGGCTCAAAGGAGTGTGCAGCCTGGAGCTGCTTAGCAGACAACACTGCAGCCAGGAGATGGGTACACTGTCTGCATGAAGAGAACCTGGGCAGCAGGCCCTACACTTGGAGTAAATTTACCCTTTCTGATTTGTGTTACCTGTAGATGGAGAGTATCTGTCTATCTATCATCTAATGTATTTGTCAACTTACCTGTGATCTATTTCAGACTTTCTTCAGTGTTTATGTCCTTATAGATTATTTCCATTTACCTATGGTTTTTCCAGTAGTCATGTATGGATGTGAGAGTTGGACTGTGAAGAAGCCTGAGCGCCAAAGAATTGACGCTTTTGAACTGTAGTGTTGGAGAAGACTCCTGAGAGTCCCTTGGACTGCAAGGAGATCCAACCAGTCCATTCTGAAGGAGATCAGCCCTGGGATTTCTTTGGAAGGAATGATGCTAAAAGCTGAAACTCCAGTACATTGGCCACCTCATGTGAAGAGTTGACTCATTGGAAAAGACTCTGATGCTGGGAGGGATTGGGGGCAGGAGGAGAAGGGGATGACAAGAGGATGAGATGGCTGGATGGCATCACTGACTTGATGGACGTGAATCTGAGTGAACTCCAGGAGTTGGTGATGGACAGGGAGGCCTGGTGTGCTGAGATCTATGGGGTCGCAGAGTCAGACACGACTGAGTGACTGAATTGAACTGACTGAACCCTCTAAATGACATTTTAAAAGCAAATTAAAATGTAGCATAGTTGTATTATCCAATTGTACACATGCTTTTTGGTCTTTTGTTATGCTAAGCCAAAGAAAGAAAAAAAGAAAAAAGACTGGAATGTTGCTAATAGGACAGAACTACATGTCAGCCATGAGAAGAAAATTGATCTTTTTTTGAACTGTCATAATTAGTACCCTCAGCATTGATTTGCAAGATGTTGTAATATAAAAGGACTATTACTATATATAAAATAAGAAAGAAAGAAAGTGAAGTCGCTCAGTTGTGTCCGACTCTTTGCGACCCCGTGGACTGTAGCCTACCAGGCTCCTCCATCCATGAGATTCTCCAGGCAAGAGTACTGGAATGGGTTGCCATTTGCTTCTATAGACATTAATCAATGCAATGATTTTCAAAACCTGCATATAGAAATTAGCCTTGAAAATTTAATATTCTTTCAGCAGGCCTTCACTTCCTGGAATTGAGGAAGTCATCAGTCATTCTCCTCACTGCTCTTTCCAGCCCATCCCCNGATTCTCCAGGCAAGAGTACTGGAATGGGTTGCCATTTGCTTCTATAGACATTAATCAATGCAATGATTTTCAAAACCTGCATATAGAAATTAGCCTTGAAAATTTAATATTCTTTCAGCAGGCCTTCACTTCCTGGAATTGAGGAAGTCATCAGTCATTCTCCTCACTGCTCTTTCCAGCCCATCCCCTCTCCGTGCTCCCTAAAACACCAGGTGTGAATTTCAGGTTACATCAGTTGCCTCTTGCCACAATAATGCTACATAACAAGGATCTCTAAAACCAGAGTCTTAAAGTGATGAGCATTTTTCAAGTTATCAGGTCTTCAGGATTCTGGTTTAGGCTGATGAATTAGTTATTTATTTCTACATAACATATTTCCCCAAAATTTAACACCTTAAAGAAATACATATTTATCATCTCACAGTTTCTCTGAGTCAAGAATCTGGTGTGGGGAGGTGGGGCTGGGGGAAGGATGAAATTGGGAGATTGGGATCGACATGAACACTCTACTGAATATAAAATAGATAACTAATAAGGACCTCCTGTATCACACAGGGAACACTACTTAACACTCTGTAGGGGCCTATATGGAAAAAGAATCTTAAAAAAAGAGTGGATGTATAATTGAATCGCTTTCCTCTGTACCTGAAGCCAACAGAGCATTGTAGATCAATTATGCTCCAATAAAAATTAATAAGAAGACAATCTGGTGTGGTTTAACTGGGTCATCTGACCCTGGGTCTCTCACAGGATGCAATTCCCACCTCAGCTAGGATGGCCATCATTTCAAGGCTCATCTCTGGCTCAATCCACATCCATACTTCCTCATGGGAGGGCTAGCAGCCTTCATATTCTTATGGGTAACATCACTTCCTCACCATGCGAATTTCTCCACACAGCCACTCACAACACAACAGTTCACTTCCCCCAGAGCAAGGGCCACAGGAGAGAAAGCAAAAGAATGAGCAGGACAAAAGTCAGTCTTCTGCAACCTGATCTTCAAACTGACATTTCGTCATATTCCTATATCCCACTCATTAGAAACATTACCAGGTCCAGCCCATACTCAAGGGAATGGAGCTTCACAGGGGCATGGATACCAGGATAATGGGAAGCCACCCAAGGTGCTGCCTACTACAGCCATGCTCAGATGGTTAGTTTCCTCTGGTTTTGACTGTACTCCTTGTATATCTAGGGATCAGCTGCTGTTAGCTGATCAAAGTGATTTTGGTTGTAGTGACTTTGCTCTGAGCCTTTTTTTTTTTTTTTTTTTTTTAATACTCTAGAAAATTAGCTGGACACACTCTCCTGGTCATGGCAAAAGTGTAGGAAAATAGGCAGAAAGACCCAAAGACTCTTGAGGCTCTGGCTCAGAACTGCTACACCATTTTTTTTTTTTTTTTTTGCATCCTATTGGCCAGACAGCTCATAAGACTGGCCCAGAAGCAATGAGTGAAGATGAGAGTGTCTCACCTCATATCCTTGGAGCCATCATTCACCCACACAAGGGGTACTCTCCTTCTTTCTTGAAGTTTTTTCATCCTCACTCTATACAATGCTGCTCCTGTTGAAGTTCCTGCAGATGTCAATGCCCACTTAATTAATCTTTTCCAATGGGGCCACTAATGTCATTTTAGGGGAGAAAATTCTTCACTTATATAAAACCATTCCTTGGGTTGCAGGACATTTGACTGTCACGAATCTTGCAATCTAAGTGCCAATAATCCTTCCAGCTTTGATAATGCTCCAACAGAGAGAAATGTCACAGATAAGCAAGTGGATGAGACTAGAATAATCCCCAAGTTACTGAATTGGAATCAAAGACATCACTATGAATTCACATTTAGCTTAATATATCAATAGATACAGATGGCTGATTAGAAAAATGTTTATACATATGTATGTACATATATATTTATATGTGCATATATGTATATATGTCTGCATATATATAGATATATACATATATGTGTGATGTATATGCATACACGTATATCTGTATACATATGTGTGTATGTGTGTGTATAAATATATATGTATATTTTTCTTGCACTGTCAGCTGAAAGGCCCTAGAAGCAACAGCATTGTAGTAGCAACAAGCAAACCTAGTTCTCAGATCTTGATTTCTAATACTAAGGAACCAGAACTCATTTGATAAATGACTGATTCTAGACCTGGAACAGAAAATATACATGATAAACCTGGAGCATAGAAAGTAAGTGCTAAAAACAAACCAAAATCTTCCACAATGATGGGGATAAATCGAAAGAACACAGGAGTCAAACAAAAGAGTTCCTAAGGCTGGAACAATTTGGGTAACTAAGTAAACTAGGATTGGATAACACAAAGTATAAAATAAATATCCAACCCATACTGACATAAATAACTGGGTCAATAAACAAGTGGAGGAAAGCAGACAAATCTCTCATGCAGAATTCCAAATAATTGATGTTACCCTGTGCTCCAGTATAATGACTTCTTCCCGAGAGGCTCAGGAGGTAAAGAATCTGTCGGAGACCCAGGTTCTGTCTTTGGGTCCAAAAGATCCCCTGGAGGAGGAAATGGCAACCCACTCCAGTGTTCTTGCCTGGGAAATCCCATGGATGAAGGAATCTGGTGGGCTACAGTCCATGGGGTTGCAAACAGTCAGACATGACTGAGTGACTAACAATACTACTACTACAACTCCCCAGAGTCAAGTGTGGAAAGGGAGAAACAATTTGTAGTGGAGAAACACGGTAGACATGACCTCCATCATGTCATCAAGGTCATGTCGACAGTGGTCAACCCTGTGGACAGCATGCTCCCTTGATGCTGGGTGATGAGAAGGGCATACATCTCTGTAAAGTGGGTTTCCCCACAAAACCAATAATAATTCCATTCTAACCATGAGAAAAAAACTCAATTAAGGGACATTCTAAAGATGTGTGTTGAGTATTCCTCATGATTGTAAATGTCAGCAATAACTGGGAAAGTGGGACATTGTCACAGCCAAAGGAAGCCTACGGAAACACGATGGCTAAGGGCAATATGGCAGGCATCGTGGATGTGATCTTGGAACAGAAAAGGAAGGTTAGGTCAAAACTAGGCAATAGCTCTAAACGGAGACTTCTGTTAACAATCTGTCCATACTGGTTTGTGAATTGTGACAAATACACCACACTCATAAGGTCGTCTATTTGAGGAAACCAGGTGTGGAGTGAATAGAAATTCTCTATACTAGTTTCAAAATTTTTAGTAAAATAAAAAAATACTCAAATTAGAAAGTTAATTTTAACAATGCCCTAAACATTTTCTTTTCTTCTTTGGAGATTTGGAATTCCTTTTTTTAATCGAAGAATGCTTGACCTACAATTTGTTGTGTTAGCTTCTTTTTCAGATTCTTTTTCCGTATGCATGCAGGCACACTAAGCACTTCAGTCATGCTCAACTCTCTTTGTGACCCTATAGACTGTAGCTTGCCAGGCATCTCTGTCCATGGGATTCTCCAGGCAAGAATACTGGAATAGGCTGCCTTCCCATCCTCTAGGGGATCTTCCAGACCCAGGGAAGACCTGAGTCTCTTATGTCTCCTGCATCGGCAGGTGATTTCTTTATCACTAGTGCCACCTGGGAAGCCCCTTTTTTCCTTATAGGTTATTACAAAATGTTGAGTATAGTTCCCTGTGCTATACAGTAGGTCCTTATTGGTTATCTGTTTTAAATATGTTTAATATTTGGTTAACCATATTATGGTTAATATATGGTTAACATATGATTTATATGTTCATCCAAACTCCTAATAACCTAACATTTTCAACAGCCTGCTTAAGTGAGTGACTGCATTCTTCTTTGAAAGATCCTGACGTTCATATCTTTGTCACATCCTTAAGCTCTTTTCTGCCAGAAATCTTGTTTCTAGCCCCAGTTCCCGCCTCAGCCGCCGATGGTCACATCCCAGACATGTTCATCCCCATTAAAGAAAATCCTCGGACTCAAGCACCTCTCTCGCATCTCCAGTGATCCTCCGCTTTAATAATTCTTCACCCCCTGGGTCAGAACCTTTGCTCCTGCCACTGTTGCCCTGTCTTCAAACCTCTTCAGGACAGCGTGCCTCTCTTTACCTGGCTTCCATTCTGGAATCAATATTCATAACCACTCCCATGGATATACTCTCAATTCCTTTGTTTCTCTTGTGTTTTGACCTATTCTCTTGGCCAGACTCCAGCCATAACTTAATTAGATGCTCCATCAATACATTTTAGGTACCCATTTAACGGAACACAGCTGGCCTGTGATGCTGCCTGGCAATCAGGCTACACTTTCCTGCTCTTTGACAATTTCATGCTTTCTCCTCTCTTCTCAAGCCTCCAGCATGGCTCTCCTTGCCCTCACTTTCAGCTGATAATACATCTCCTTGTTTCCAGGCAAAAATAGAAGCATTCAGAAGAGAATGTGCATAAGTTTCCATCATTATATTTACCTTCTCACTGCATCTACACCCATTAATCCTATTTTCTCCCCTGTTATTGTGGAACACTCAATACTAAGGTTAAATTGTACTTTTAGGTGCCACATCCTTTTTTTTTAAGTAGAAGGGGATTATTTTCTACCTCTCCTGCTTCATCAGCTTTTTCCTCTCCACTGGATCCTCACCATCAGTGTTATCAGGATGCTGTTATTTCCTGCAACTGAGAAACAGAACTTATTCCACTTCTCCCTCCAGCAGTTCCTACCCCATTTTCCCCTTCCCTTTTTAGTTACACTCCTTTCAAAAGTGCCCAATAGTCTATCTCTCCAATTGATCACTTTTTATTCTCTCTTAAACCCACTCCAAGGAAACATTTCGTCTACTGCTCCATCAAGGTCAGATCAAGGTCAGTGTCACTAGTGACCTCTGGCGTTCATAAACCCTATGGTAGATTCTTAGCATATATTTTGTACATTTGATTCCCCCTTCCTTGAAATTCTTTCTCCATTTGGCTTCTAGCACTTTGCACATTAAAATGTTTTCTTCCTGCCTTATTGGCAGCTCCTTTTCAGCCTCTCATACCTGTTTTCTGGTATCTTTCCAATCAGAATGTACACTTTTTCTCTATCCACCTACACTTACTCTCTGTGTGACCTCATTCAATTTCTTTGTTTTAAACACATCTGTGTACTAGAGACCCCAAATTTATATCCACACTTTGTACTTTCACTCTGAACTTGAGACTCATACATCAACTGCCTACTTGACTATCTGGATGACTAATAAACATCACAAATCTAAACTGTACTCCTGATAGTCTTCTCATCCCTAGCTCTGTACTCCCAGAGACTTTCCCTCTCAGTAACAAACCCCATCCTGCCAATTGCTTAGTCTAAATGCTTGGCATCAGTGCATGTTTCTATTTTGCTCACATCTCAGGCTCATGTCATCAGCAAATTCTGTTACTCTGCCTCCAAAACACCACCAAATCCCACCATTTCTTATTATATCTATCATATTATCTAAAACCACATTAGTCCAAGTCATCATCATCTCTTAGCTGAACTGGTTTTATTGCTTGGTAGCTGATTTCCAAGCATCTAATGATGTCCCTTTTTGTNCATCAGCAAATTCTGTTACTCTGCCTCCAAAACACCACCAAATCCCACCATTTCTTATTATATCTATCATATTATCTAAAACCACATTAGTCCAAGTCATCATCATCTCTTAGCTGAACTGGTTTTATTGCTTGGTAGCTGATTTCCAAGCATCTAATGATGTCCCTTTTTGTCTTACCTCTAGAGATACAACAACTTTCTCCTGTTGATCAAGTCTAATCACATCAAACCTATGCTCAAAACGCTCCAGAGGGTCCCATCTCTCCAAAGTTAAAATCAATGTCATCACAGTGACCTAGGAGCCTATAAAATGCCTTTGATCAAAATGTTTTATTAAAATTCCAGCTCTGGGCCTTCCCAACTGTGCATATCTAAGACCTGTTTAAGGGGTCGGTCCCTTTGTAAGAATGAAACTGCCCTTACCCCTTAGGCAGACGCAGCCCTGTACCCGAGCTCACACTTGGAGAGCTGATAGCTGGCTGAATGGCAGACATGGCTGGTGCCACTGTGCAGCGTGCACACTGCACCACTCTGCCAGTTCTATCCAGCATCCTGCCATTACCGCTGCACACTAACTTCCTACCACTCTCTCCTGAATTTAATCTGCACAGCCACACTGGCCTCCTTGTTCATGGGCCTTACAAGCATACTCCTGCCTCTGGAGTTTTGTTTTGCTTTTTTCCACTACCACAATAACTTTCTTCTTTCTCCATATAATATATGTATATATATATATAANTCCAGCATCCTGCCATTACCGCTGCACACTAACTTCCTACCACTCTCTCCTGAATTTAATCTGCACAGCCACACTGGCCTCCTTGTTCATGGGCCTTACAAGCATACTCCTGCCTCTGGAGTTTTGTTTTGCTTTTTTCCACTACCACAATAACTTTCTTCTTTCTCCATATAATATATGTATATATATATATAAATCTCCATATAATACATATATATAATTACTTCCTCGGCTGTTTCAAGATTATGATTGATGTAAATTCTTTGATGAGGTCTTCAGTTCAGCTCAGTTCAGTCACTCAGTCATGTCTGATTCTTTGTTACCCTTGGACTGCAGCACGCCAGGCCTCCCTGTCCATCATGAACTTCCGGAATTTACTCAAACTCATGGCCCACTGAGCCATCCAACCATCTCATCCTCTGTCTTCCCCTTCTCCTCCTGCCTTCAAATTTTCCCAGCATCAGGGTCTCTTCAAATGAGTCAGTTCTTCGCATCAGGTGGCCAAAGTACTGGAGTTTCAGCTTCAACATCAGTCCTTCCAATGAATATTCAGGACTGATCTCCTTTAGGATGGACTGGTTGGATCTCCTTGCAGTCCATGGGACTCTCAAGAGTCTTCTCCAGCACCACAGTTCAAAAGCATCAGTTCTTTGGTGCTCAGCTTTCTTTATAGTCCAAACTCACATCCATACATGACCACTGGAAAAACTACCTTTGACTAGATGGACCTTTGTTAAACTAATGTCTCTGCTTTTCAATATGCTGTCTAGGTTGGTCATAAGCTTTCTTCCAAGGAGTAAGCATCTTTTAATTTCATGGCTACAGTCACCATCTGCAGTGATTTTGGAGCCCTCCAAAATAAAAGTCTGTCACTCTTTCCATTGTTTCCCCATCCATTTGCCATGAAGTGATGGGACCGGATGGCATGATCTTAGTTTTCTGAATGTTGAGCTTTAAAAATAATAAATACAATAGTTGTTTCCATTTATTTATGATGACCCATAAAGCAACCCTAATTGCCTTAATAGGCATCTAACTGGGATGCATCATCTTCTAGGACACTTAGAATCCATCACAGTATTGCATTATGTCAAGGGGGCAAATGTGAGCTCTCTCTTTATTATCTTTGGCAAACATCATTTCGTTTTCCTGTCAGTTGTCTGTAGTGGCTTTCTTTGGGTAACACCTCTAGCTTTGCAAAGTTTGGCTTAACTTTCTTGATCTCTGTAGACACTGACAACACAAACATGCTCTGTTTGTAGAAATACGTCATCTGTTGGTGCTCAGCAGGGGAATAGGAAGAGAAATCAGGTTTTGAAGAAAGAATAACAGCACCATTTGGACAGCTGCACGCATGAATCTCTGAAGAGGACAGCTGGACCAGGTTGTGCCTCAGACTCCGAGCTTTTCTGGCCTCAAATCAAGGCCTAGAAATAAAAAGGAAGGGCCTGTGAGATGGGGCAGTGTGTGGCTGGCCCTGATTGTGTCGGTTGTTAAATTCATAGCATGCCTATGCTTCACTGAAACATGTTACTTTCCACAAGTTCAGAAGGCAGGTTTTAAAATCTATTTCTGGGGTTCCAAAAGCCACCACTGTCAGAGTGCTTCAAGACATACAGGGATGGAAAATGTTCTCTCGACACCCACCTCACCAAACAGTGAGTCCCTGCCGTGCACCAGTTACAAGCATGCACAAAAGCTATGTGGGCCTTTAATCACCTGATTCCTGCCTCCTGAATGAAGTGTATGTCAGCTCAGCATGGCTGACACTTTTGATTGATATCAATTTACTTAAGTGCTATTTCTTTAAAGGCTTTTACTGTGTTCAAATACTATTTCTTGAGTCCAGCTAAGAAGCAAAATGTATTTATTAACTGTTTAAAAAGACATATGCCGTTTCAGATTTAAAAAAAAAAAAACTGTGTATACTAATTTAGATACATAAGTTGTCATTGTTTTATCTTAACTACTCAACCCTCCATATTAACCACTATACTTAAAAACATGCTGATACTCCCTTTTTAAATTAATAAATGTCAATTAATCTACTGGCTGTGTTTTTTATTACCAAGTTCAGAAAATAGAAAAAAGAAAAACACAACCCAGCTGTTCAGCCCATATCCCTGATCTGGCTATGAAGGTGAGGAATTTGGCCACTTTTTTCAAGGCTTTTTTCACTTTTACCAAGGTGATGGAGTTGGTCAAGTTTGCCCAATTTCCTTTCCCACAAGCAAGCAGAGCTGGTAAATATTATTGTCAATGGAAAATAGGTACCATGTTATTCTTTTCCAAAAAGGTTTTCTTGGCCAAGTTTGAAAAGTGTTACCTACAATATCTTCTTGGAAGCTTCATAATGGTACATAGAATGCTCTAGTTTTAGATAAGCCCTACAATCTCTATTTAATTCCTTGTATCCTGTAGCTCTCACACTTTCCTGACCAAGGAATCCCCTCCATGTAGGAGCTGGAGGAGGAGCATACAGGGATGTGTAAGAGTCAAGCTTTTGTGACAGGACGAGAAAATATTGAAAGGCTTTGAGCAGAGAGGAGGGACCCGATGTTTTATGATTCATTAGGCTCCCCTGGGTCTATGTGAGATGGCTGAAGGGAGTATGGGAAGACAAATGCCAGAAGGTGAGCATGGAGGCTTTTGCAATAAAGCAGGTGAGCCAACAACATTAAGTTGAACCAGACAGTAAAGGTCTAGATGATGAGAGGGCATCACTTTCCAGATGCATTTGGAAGACAGAGCTTTTGATATTTTCTGGCAGATGGGTTATATGATATCAGAGAGAAAAGTCAAGGATGATTTCAAGCTATCTGCCCCGAGCAATTGGCAGACTGTGGAAGGAGCACATTTGGACACTTGGGGATAAATCAGGAGTGTAGTTTTGGAGCTCCTAATTTTATGATGACAGTTAGATGTTCAACAATAGCCAAGATGTTCTCTGGGATCCCCTCTCTGAATTTGACTTCATTTAATGCAAAGCAGAGGCCTCTCCACTCTGGCTATTCAGTCGAACTGCCTGCAGAGATTTAAAAGTTCCCTGGTCTAGGGTGCTGAAAAACTAATTACTTAAACATCTCTGGGGTAGACCAAGGCATGGGCATGCTCAACACCCTCCAGGGGATGCAAATGCATAGTGAGGTTTGAGAACCATGGGTCAGTGGCCCCAGTGGTCTGTGGGCTTGAAATGATCATGGCACATTCTATTAGATGTAGTGGCAGGACCGTGCTGCCCAGGTGTCAGGACCGTGCTGCCCAGGTGTCAGGAAACGAGACAAGGTGTTCCCATTGCTGGGAAACAGACACTTCCCAGATTCTCGCTGCCTCTTCCTGCACTCTCTCTTTTCTTTCTCCGAGTTTCAAGGAATGTCTGGACTTCTAGTTTAGGTAGCTCATTTGACATGGTCTTCACTTAAATTAGGCAGCATTCATGGTGCCTGGAGTATTCAGACTCAGGGCCTGAGACTTTTCTGCTGGTCTCTGGAGATGTGTGATTCATTGCTGAGTTATCTGAGAATAGAAGAGCATTTCAGGGCCCCCCTCACCAGCCGGCCAGCAGTGTGTACCATGGAAGCTAATCTGAAAACAGTAGGAATTCCACAACCCTTGAGCAGGTGGGTTTGAGAAAGCTACAAAGAAAGACAGCGTGGAGACTTCTCTGGCTGTCCAGTGGCTAAGATTCCATGCTTCCAGTGAAAGGGACCCAGGTTCAATCCCTTGTCAGGGGACTAGATCCCACGTGCCACACAGCATAGCCGAAAAGGGAAGAAAGAAAGAAAGAAAGACAGTTTAAGGGATTTTTGGTCACAGTGCCCAGCTTCTTAGGGAAAAGGTAGAGACATTCCTGAAACCCAGATATTTGCCTCCCTCAGTGAAGCCTACACATGCAGGTACCACACTGAGGGCTAGAGTCTCCAGGTAAATGCTTTCACACATGCCCCACACACACATTCCACACACAGGCCGCTCACATTTACACTAATAGGCAATGCACAGGCTCTCATAATTCAGAGACCCACTTTCCATTTATGACCCCTCTCATGTCAACCCTCCCAAAAACGAGTCTCAGGAGACTTACTCAACAGAAGAGAGAAGGTTGGGCTCTTGACTTACTTTCCAGGCCTCTAGCTTCTTTGAGATTTAACTGATGAACTGTGGAATTTTTAGTCTCATGGCCCTGAGAAGACAGGACCCTGGAAGATAAGTGTCCTTTCCAGTTCCCCTGAAGTTATTTTATTTGGGTCACAAAGCCATTCAGTCACAAAGCCATTGCTAAGAGAGGGAGAAACCCAGGAGGAGTCTAACCTCCAAAGCCCTTTGCCAGGTGGGAGGTTTTGTCTAAGGCACTGCTGGTGAATTCAGGCTGAGGAAAGCCCTGAGGGGACACCGGTTTCTCCTCCAGAAGTGGCAGATGCGATCCATGCCTTCCCACCTTCTGTGCCCTGACCTGGCTGGTGCACAGTTGCTTATGTTTCAAAGCCCACCATCAGCATTTCTTTTTTTTTTTTTTTTGAATGTGCTTTTTTCCTTTTGGGCCTAAGCATTTTCTCTTGACTAAAAAGCCCACTTTCCCCACCCTTGCAGCAAACTGGAAGATCCAAGTACCTGACGCCATCAAAAAGGGACGTTCCATCTATCGCTAGTGGGAAATGGCTCCCTGACCTTTGAGTGGGATAATTTCAGGTTTCCCAGGTGACTCAGATGGCAAAGAATCTGCCTGCAGTGCAGGAGACCTGGGTTCCATCCCTGGGTCAGGAAGATCCCCTGGAGAAGGGAATGGCAACCCACTCCAGTATTCTTGTCTGGAGAATTCCATGAGCAGAGAAATCTTGCTGGCCACAGTCAATGGGATTGCAAAGAGTCAGACCTGACTAGCATCTACTCTGGGCTTCTAGAATTCTCTATAGGGATGGAGCCTACTGTAGTGACTGGTTTGATAATGCACCCTCTTTTGGCTGGTTTTGTTTTGTTTTTTTTTTTTCTTTTTCTGTCTCCCTTTTCCATAAGCCTACCAATGTTTTCTGGGATCAATCTAAGATAAACTATTCATATTAAAATTTCTACTCAGGATCAGCCTCTGGGGGACTTGACCTAAGACACAAGAAAAGAAGGAAATCCCCTGCAAGTGTAAATGACAAAAGAGAGAGAGGTTAGTTTACTCAAAATGGCTCAGAATCCCACCAATATGTCTGTAAAATGGTCCTGTTCTCGAGATTTGATTTATCAAGACAATTTGAGAAATTTACCTCCCTATTGGGGCACCAAACAGGGTGACCATGTAAAGGAGAAGCAGATGCACTCAGCCTGTGTCCTCACACTTCTATGGCAATGACTATAATTTTCCAGGAGGGAGACATTAAAAAAATTCACATAAAACTTTTTATTGTGTAAGTGACACTTGTTGTTACAGTCAGCAGTCAGAAAGCTACCCTGAGGACAGAACTTTCTGCCTATTAATGTAGTGAAAACTGCTAGCCTGCTTTCCAAGTCTCAGAGGGTAGCATTGAAGATGCTAGGATTCATTCCAAAGGAGTTATAATACCAGTGAAATACAAGAAAGATGTAGCAAATGTGTGTTGCAGGAAAGATAATCAAGTAAAATCTAAGCATTTCAGAGCTCTTGAGGCAAACTGAATCCATGGGAATTGAAAAATAGACTTGGAAAAAAAATGGACTCTTTTTACAGAGGACAGGAAAATAACGTATTTCTCCATGTTCATTCTCCAGTTTTTCTGGACTCAAAACTACTGCTGAAATCGTTTCCAATCATACAAAAGAAATATTTAATGAGGATCTATGGCTTTAGTATTTGTAATCAGGACTCTGTCTATAAAGATTTCCTTTTTCTGTGTGGACACATGCCAACACAGGAATGCAATTGGAGACCAATCCCTGCACACAAATAACCCAACATCCTCCTGTACCTGCTCCCGTCTCCCATCATTTCCTTCAGTAGTGACGTCACCTCCTTTAGAGCCAGCCTCTGCGGTACCAGCCAGGGTTCCAGGGTCGTCATCCACTCCACACTCTCCACTTTAGTTCAGCTCAATGGGGCTCTGCGTCACTCACGGGTTGTGAAGAGCTGCGAATGATGTAGGGATCAGCTTTACTATATTAACAGCGCTAAAGCGTAAATATTTTTTGGTAAGATATCCTGATTCATTAGTTTGGATAGCTCAAGTACTGAGGCAAAGACCAGCATCTCCAACTGGTCTTATCCCATCATACCTTGGTATTTCACAAAATAAAAATTGATTTCTTGCTTGGATGACAAACACGTCAGTGGAGGGACATGGGGGATGTATTCACAGGTTCATTCAGAGACCCAGCTTCCTTTCATCTATTCATTACACAATTCCTTAGACAGCAGTTGTAAAATGACTGATTGGCTTTACTTTATAAAACAATCTTGCNTATTTCACAAAATAAAAATTGATTTCTTGCTTGGATGACAAACACGTCAGTGGAGGGACATGGGGGATGTATTCACAGGTTCATTCAGAGACCCAGCTTCCTTTCATCTATTCATTACACAATTCCTTAGACAGCAGTTGTAAAATGACTGATTGGCTTTACTTTATAAAACAATCTTGCTGCTGCTGCTAAGTCACTTCAGTCGTGTCCGACTCTGTGCGACCCCATAGATGGAAGTCCACCAGGCTCTGCCATCAGAGTCACAAAAAAACTGAGCAGAAGGTACAGAGATTTCCCACATTCCCCCATCTCTTCCACTGTTAACATCCCCTACCAAAGGAGTACGTTCTTACAAGCTGTGAACTTGCATCAGCAAATCATAATCACCCAGAATCCACTGTTTACATTAAAGTTGATGCTGTACATTCTATGGGTATGGACGAATGTTTGCTGATGTGCATCCACCTTCATGGTGTCCCAGTTTTCACTGCTCAAAAAATTCTCATGTCTCGCCTATTCATTTTTCCCTTCTTCCTAACCTCTGACCACCATTGATCTTTTTTTCTTTATCTTTTTAAAATTAATTTCTATTGGTTGATGCTGTACATTCTATGGGTATGGACGAATGTTTGCTGATGTGCATCCACCTTCATGGTGTCCCAGTTTTCACTGCTCAAAATATTCTCATGTCTCGCCTATTCATTTTTCCCTTCTTCCTAACCTCTGACCACCATTGATCTTTTTTTCTTTATCTTTTTAAAATTAATTTCTATTGGAGTATAATCATTTTACAGTGTGGTGTTAGTTTATGATGTGCAGCAAAGTGAATCATCTATATATATACATATACCCCCTCTTTTTTGGATTTTCATCAGATTTAGGTCACCACAGAGGACTGAGTAGAGTTCACTGAGCTATACAGTATGTTCTCACTAGTTATCTATTTCATATATAGTATCAGTAGTGTGTGTGTATATATACATATATGTCAATCCCGACCTTCCAGTTCATGCCCTCCTTCCTTCCTTGTTGTCCATAGTTTTTTCTCTGTATTTGTGTTTCTATTTCTGTTTTTCAAATAAGATCTTTTAACTGTCATCATAGTTTCCTCTTTTCAGAATGTTACACAGATGCAATCGTGTAGTACACCACCTTTTCAGATTGACTTCTATCTCTTAGCAACCTGCATTAAAGTTTTCTCCCTGTCTTTTCATGGTTTGATAGCTCATTTCTTTTTAGCAGTACCTGAAATTAAAAGACACTTACTCCTTGGAAGAAAAGTTATGACCAACCTGGATAGTATATTCAAAAGCAGAGACATTACTTTGCCGACTAAGGTCCGCCTAGTCAAGGCTATGGTTTTTCCTGTGGTCATGTATGGATGTGAAAGTTGGACTGTGAAGAAAGCTGAGCGCCGAAGAATTGATGCTTTTGAACTGTGGTGTTGGAGAAGACTCTTGAGAGTCCCTTGGACTGCAAGGAGATCCAACCAGTCCATTCTGAAGGAGATCAACCCTGGGATTTCTTTGGAAGGAATGATGCTAAAGCTGAAACTCCAGTACTCTGGCCACCTCATGCGAAGAGTTGACTCATTGGAAAAGACTCTGATGCTGGGAGGGATTGGGGGCAGGAGGAGAAGGGGACGACCGAGGATGAGATGGCTGGATGGCATCACAGACTCAATGGACGTGAATCTGAGTGAACTCCGGGAGATGGTGATGGACAGGGAGGCCTGGCGTGCTGTGATTCATGGGGTTGCAAAGAGTCGGACACGACTGAGTGACTGAACTGAACTGAATATGCCATTGTCCAGATATTATACAGTTTTTAAAATTTTATGCTGGAGTATAGTTTATTTATAATGTTGTGTTAGTTTCACAGGTATACAGTAGAGTGATGTAGTTATACAAACACATATATTCCTCTTTTTCATATTTTTTCCTTATAGGTTGTTCCAGAATGTTGAGCAGAGTTCCCTGTGCTGTACAGTAGGTCCTTGTTGGTTATTCATGCATAGTAGCGTGGATATGTCATCCCGAGCTCCTAATTTGTACTTCTCCACTACCTTTCCCTTCTGATACCCTTAAGTTTGCTCTTTAAGTCTGTGAGTCTGTTTCTGCTTTGTGAATAAATTATTTTGTATCACTTTTTAGATTCCACATATAAATGATACCATATAAGATTTGTCTTTGTCTGATTTACATCACTTAGTGTGATGATCTCTAGTATCATGGTTTATTTAATCATTCATTTCCTGAAGGGCGTCTTGGTCGTTTCCACATGTTTGGCAATTGACAAACTTTTTATGGTAAAGGGCCACATACTAATTATTTTCAGCTTCCTGAGTCTCTGTGTTCAATCTCTGTATGAACTATTGCCATTGTAATACAAAACTTCCATAAATACTGCATAAATAAATAGACTAGCTGTGCTGCAATAAAACTTTATTACAAAAATAGGATATGGTATGCAGATTCATGCCTTGGGGTCCTCCACTGGCTCTTATCATCAGACAGGGAAAAGAGACAGTGGAGGATCTGGACCATTTGGTAAATATTTCTAAGAGGACCAGCTCTTGTCATTTTAACCTTGGCTCCTTGTTCCGGTCACATGACCTCACCCAGATGCAAGGGAGTTTGGGGAATGTGGTTTAGCTGTGTCCATATAAGAAGAAATAGGATTTTTTGAGCTAACATTCTTCTATACAAACTGAGAACTAATCATATTTTGTGATATCATATCTCTGGAAAGGATGTGCTGAGATTGTAATAACAGGTTTTAAAAATCCCAGAAACACAATTGCTATGGAAACTGGAAACTTTCTGACTCTATGATGAAGGAATTTTGCTTGCAAATTACATTATGTTTGAAAGAAATTTTATTTAAACAATGTCAGAATATCAACTATTGTTTTGTACTTTGAGTGTGTGCATAATAAGTTGCTCTGGTTGTGTCCGACTCTTTGTGACCCCTATGGACTGTAGCCCATCAGGCTCCTCTGTCCATGGAATTTGCAGAATTCATCCAAATGGAAACACTGAGTAATTTACATATGGATGAATTCTGCAAATCTTAACTAAGAATTAAAAAAGATCCTGCTGGACTTCTGCTTGTAAGCAATTGGTTAATAGCAGTAATGAATCTATATTTCTTTTTAACAGTTCATATTTTTAGTTCCTTTAATGGACATTACTCTTTCCCCAAATTTTACGAAATTTAAGAGATTTGACAGCAGTCATGAGCTTAGCTAATAGAACAAGTTTTGTTTTCTTATGTAACATGAGAGGACAATATTATCAAATTCAGGGTTTATTTCTCTCCCATAATTCACCAGAGTGATTATTTTCATGGAATCCAATAATAGAAAATAGTTTTTTACCATTCAAGATTTGAAAGGTGAACATATTTAGTAGCATTAACAAACCCAAGGGACTAAAAGAATATAAATAAAATTTTCATCAGACACTCTTGCCATGAGGAAAAGAAAAAAAAATCCATTGTAATTGCTTTGGTGTCTGGTTTGGGTCAGAATAAGTAAAAACTGATGAAATAAATCTAAAGTTCTTGACTTCATGTTTCAGCCTTCAAGTCTTCTAATGAGGCAGAGCTGTGCAGATAAACCTAAAATTTTAATAAGAAAAAGTGAAAAATATATGGCAGTTTCCTTCTGCAGTGCCCTTCTAGGCCACCCTGGAATACTTAAAGTTATTGCGATTGCTCTAGATTCTGGGTATATTTCATATACTTTGAAAGTAGCTTGCTCCAAATATCAAATCACATTTAAGGTTGCCTTAATTGTTGTGCTTTGTTTTTTTAGACGCAGTTTTTATTTCATTTACCGGTGATGTTGGAATTCTGGGAGATTAACCTAATGTATCCTTGAAGGCAGTAGTTTTGGAAGTTTAGCATGCAAAAGAATCACTTGGAAGGTTAGCAGGCTCCAAGCCTCACTTTCAGAGACTTTGAATCAGCAAGGAAGCCAAGCTCCTCCTCAGAAGGAGCCTGGGATTCTTCATTTATAACAAGCGCCAAGCTGATTGATGCTGGTGGTCTGGTACCCCTCTATGATTAACATCAACTCCAGGGTCTTTCTATTGGAAACCCAACTCAAACTGGCTTGTAAAATAGAAATTGCATTGACTCACAGAAATTAAAAATCTAGGCAGTCTGACTTGAACACTACCAACTCCATCTGTTCAAGTAATATACTGAGGATCCAGTTTTTCTCTTTCTCACCAGATTCCATTTCCTCTGTAGACATCTCACTCATGGTTGCAGATGGATCCTGGTGCTCTCGACCTACATGTGCTTGTTTCCAACTCCAATGGAGCAAAGAGACTATTTTTTTCCTTTCACCAACTGTTAAAAAAAAAAAAAATTCTCACTATGATTGGCTCTAATTGAGTCATGCCTTTACCTCATTTTCGCTGTAACTCTAGGGACATGATACGCAATTAGTTTGGGTTAATTTTGACCTACCCTGGATTTAAGTTCTCAGGTACCTGCTGTATCTGTTTTTCTGCACCAGGGGTTTTTCTGAAGCCACAGAGACTCTCTCAGTTTGAACTTAATTGCAGTCTAGACATGCATAGGCATTGATGCACTTGCATTCCCCCGTCAATGGGGGACAGAGCTCATGGACAGCAGCCCCACCTCCAGTTTTCAGACAGTTATTATGTGTGTTCTATACCATTTTTTTAGAGGCTTGCTGTGGTGTTTTGCCCCAGTTGCCTTTGTGGAAACGAGAAATATGGTAGACTTTGGAAGCTTCCTCTNATGCCTTTACCTCATTTTCGCTGTAACTCTAGGGACATGATACGCAATTAGTTTGGGTTAATTTTGACCTACCCTGGATTTAAGTTCTCAGGTACCTGCTGTATCTGTTTTTCTGCACCAGGGGTTTTTCTGAAGCCACAGAGACTCTCTCAGTTTGAACTTAATTGCAGTCTAGACATGCATAGGCATTGATGCACTTGCATTCCCCCGTCAATGGGGGACAGAGCTCATGGACAGCAGCCCCACCTCCAGTTTTCAGACAGTTATTATGTGTGTTCTATACCATTTTTTTAGAGGCTTGCTGTGGTGTTTTGTCCCAGTTGCCTTTGTGGAAACGAGAAATATGGTAGACTTTGGAAGCTTCCTCGTCTTCTGTCTCTGGCTCTTTGCTTTTCACCCTGGTCCTGGAATCATCTCCCCAATCTTTGCCTCATGTACTACTTTTGGGAAAATCCAAATTATAGCCTGCCCTACATCATGTGGGTTGACACTGAGGGAAGTGTTTCTCTAGAATAACCCTGGGGTTTTGTTTTATCAAAGAGGAGTAAAAGGATGATGAGAAGGAAAAGCAACA
>SJYX01022910.1:188401-202426 GCA_006410675.1 Oreotragus oreotragus
AGCCATAAAAAGAAATGAAAGTGTGGCATTTAAAGAGACATGGATGGACCTAGAGATACAGAGTGAAGTGTGTCAGAAAGGGCTTTCATTAATTTTTGAAAATAATCAGACTTTATGTCCTAAGCATCACTTTTCCACTATACCCTCTCTTTTCTCTGTTTTATAAAACATCTTCTCACCATATCCAGCATGTTGGCTTGTTGCCTGACTGTTCTGATTCTCTTTGCTGCATTCTGGACCGCTTCTTCAGTTCCCTATATAGCAGTGTCTAAATCTATGGCTTCCACACTGAGATAACCCTTGGCACTGACTTTCCTCAAGGTGACACACTGAACTTACAGGGCTCACCGAATATTATAAATGCTTCAGGGAACATGATAAAACTCAACCTTGCATGGTAGTAAGACACTGAGCTGCTACCTTGAGGTAGCTCACAGTTTCAACCTTCTTTTTAATGTGTTGTGCTGTGCTTAATTTCTCAGTCATATCCAACTTGATGAGGTTGTGATTTTTGCAGCTGGTGTGACCAAAAGCAGGTACCACACAAATCAATATAAAATGGAAATAAAGCTGCTTATCACAGACATGAATCTACAGTTTAAAAAGTTCTTCAGTGTCTACCAGACATATTTTGTCAGATAAAGATGGTTATTTAGGACCATTGTTGTTGTTCAGTTGCAACCCCATGAACTGCAGCATGCCAGGTTTCCCTGTCCTTTACTATCTCCCGGAGTTTGCTCAGACTCATGTCCATTGAGTCTGTGATGCCCTCCAACCATCTCATTCTCTCTCGTCCCCTTCTCCTCTTGCCTTCAATCTTTCCCAGCATCAGAGTCTTTTCCAATGAGTTGGCCCTTTGTATCAGGTGGCCAAAGTATTGAAGCTTCAACTTCATCTTCAGTCCTTCCAATGAATATTCAAACTGATTTCCTTTAGGATTGACTGGTTTGATCACCTTGCTGTCCAAGGAACTCTCAAGAGTCTTTTCCAGCATCACGGTTAAGAAGCATCAATGTATCAATTCATCAGTTTAGGAAGGAAACAGAATCATTATGTTTTATTCAATTTATTTGTATTAATTTTCAAATGGCTGCTATGTGTGTGTGTTAGTCACTCAGTCATCTCCGACTCTTTGTGACTACATCTTTCCCAGCATCAGAGTCTTTTCCAATGAGTTGGCCCTTTGTATCAGGTGGCCAAAGTATTGAAGCTTCAACTTCATCTTCAGTCCTTCCAATGAATATTCAAACTGATTTCCTTTAGGATTGACTGGTTTGATCACCTTGCTGTCCAAGGAACTCTCAAGAGTCTTTTCCAGCATCACGGTTAAGAAGCATCAATGTATCAATTCATCAGTTTAGGAAGGAAACAGAATTATTATGTTTTATTCAATTTATTTGTATTAATTTTCAAATGGCTGCTATGTGTGTGTGTTAGTCACTCAGTCATCTCCGACTCTTTGTGACTACATGGACTGTAGCCCTCCAGGCTCCTCTGTCCATGGGATTTTCCAGTCAAGAATACTAGAGTGTGTTGCCATTTCCTTCTCCAGAGGATCTTCCCAATCCAGGGATCGAACCTGGGTCTCCTGCATTGCAGGCAAATTCTTTACCACCTGAGCCACCACTAAGTTCTTATGATAAGTGCTAAAAGATTAAGTGCTTTGACCTAATCTAACTACTTAATAGATGGAGTGATTGGGCATTTTGGGGGGCTTAAATGCATCTTGAAAAAATTACTAAGATACTAGGGCCCATGAAATGTAAAAGCTTGAAAATTCCTCATGTCCTCTGTTTACTTTAGCTTTCAATCATGATGATTTCTTTTTCCAATCTATATAAGCGTAATTTGGTTCTCTTTTCAAAACTGCCTTGCTCATATTTACCCATTCTTCCATAAACTAAACATATTTTACAAATTGATATGTACATACTTTTCAGTATCTTACAGTGTTTCATTCTTCTAATATTTAAAATTGGATATTTTTAGATATCCAGTTACATGTGTATATTTAATAATGAGGATGCTTTTACCATTTTTGAACTGATTCTTAAGCAGGGTGCCCCATTTCCTTTAGTGTTATTGACATTGCTTCACTACAAATCAAAGTCTTTGGTATTTTGTCTGTGACAATTGTCTGACATCTCGCATGGGAGGCATTTTGTTCTTCTCCTTAGCAACATGCTTAAGACTAGCAAATTTCATAACCACTACACTATGTGGGAGAGTTTTTCTTTCTATAACTCTAACTTACTCTTCAAAGGATGGTATCAACCTTTGGAATTCTGGCTTTATTCTGGCTTGAGTGTCTTTGGGTTTACCATCCTTCCCATGTTGACACTGAAATGAAAACCTCAGGTAATCAAGGATCAGGTTAAATCTTCAGAGCACCTACAAGCTCCACTCTTCACTTATCCCACTGAATTTCTTCTTTTACTGTCTTGGTCAGTGAGGATGAGACTCTCCCTTATTTTCTTAACAGCTTCGAAATACATTTTCAATTTTTTGAGCTGGCTTTGCAATTGAAAGGGTGTTCATTGTATTAATGCATTTAGGTCACCATACTGCAAAGAAATGTTGTCTCTTCCTTGAAGAGGGATTCGTTGTGATTGCGTATGACTGATGTTTGGGTCTCTTTGGTTATCTTTGCTTTGTACATGGACATGGATAGAATTCCATTAGCAGTTCCTACATTTCCATGTTCATAATCCCTAGCCAAATTCCAGAGTCTGGGAAGCACTCGAGAAGGAAAAGGCCACCCACTCCAGTATTCTTGCCTGGGGAATCCCATGGACAGAGGGTCCTGGCGAGTTGCAGTCCATAGAGTTGTAAAGACTCAAACATGACTTAGCAACTCAGCAACAACAAGGAGGCACTCACCTGGCTCGGCAGGGCTAGACTGTGTCCTTCAGCCACCTCGGGAAGTACCTTCATGTAATAGAGGTGACATCATGTATTGCATCTCTAAGCTCACCGTGAAAACTTGTGTAGACTGAATGTCTTGTCTAAATCAACTGCTGATAATTTCCCACTTAAATCCTATCTACCTGTCCTCAGTTCATGGAATGCTCCAACACTGCAAAAATATAATCTTGTACTTCTAACACTATTGCAATATCATTCCCTTCTTTTCTTGGAGGAACAGGGTGGATGCCGCTATTTTATAGAGTTTTCAAAAAGATTTCTGAAGAGAATCCATAAATGAAGATTAGCCTGACCCAACACAATGCCAGGGGTCTTTGAAGGTCAGAGGCTAATGGTGAACTGATACCAGGCTTTAGTGTATTTCTTTTTTGGCCCAAACTTTGGGTCTTGTGAATGGTTGCAGCTGATAGGCGGTATTATGGCTCATTTCAACAGAGTGTAGGATTTTGTCTTTGATCTCAATTCCCTCCTCACACACCAAGCTAGAATATGGAAGAGACCAGGTTTATACATTTCATTCCCTCTCATTCCAGTGTAACTGGATGCCCAACTAATGGGATGCTAATCCCTGCTGAAGTTGTGAGTCACATGAGTATTCCAAGTCTTGATTATTTGTCAATTAATATGACTATTTTAGTTTCCCCAAAATAGCTCAGCTTAACAATGTAACACAATTGGAGTACATTAAACAAATTTATTATTGCAAACAAATGCATAGTAAACAACTGTGAGAATTACTATCTAGTACAGATTTCTTCCAAAGCATTACTGAAGGATATCGCACTACTCCTATCTCATAAGGTAATGTTAATCATGAATGCTGCATTATCTGCATTATCATAATGCAGATGAAGCTAGAAAAACATTATTTAAAACTAGATTGGAGCAAAAACAAAGTCTTACAAAAATAACACTTTAAGCTTTTATTTGTCTATACAAAAATAATAAAATGGCAAGAAAAACAAACACTCTGTAAAAATAATATTTTGAGATGGGGAGAATGGCAAGAGTCTATTATGACAGGAGAACTAACATGTATGGAGGATAGGATATAGCCTACAGCATCACCATGTTTGTGGTATATCATAAAATCACTGATTGTTACAATTTAGCACCTATTTCCAGAAGGGGAAAATGAGGCTCATAGATATTAAGCATTTTGCCCAATTTTTCTGTCACATGTCCATCACATATCGAATAACAGTTGTCCTGAATATTTGTGCCAGAGGCTAAGACAACCCAGGTTATAGTGCCTGTCTGACCAGTCACTTCCATGCCTTATGGTGAAGGATCAAAAGATTAGCTTGTTGGCTAATCATGAGCTTGTTTTCTTTAAAGAATTCAGTCTGGTACAATGAAATGATCTCTTGGGAAGGAAGCCAATTTTGTAGCAACTAAAGTTGGGTATGAAATAATGAAATAATGTGACAGATTTAAAGACAAAACATCATTGCAAACAAGTCTCTAAATGACATATTTCCTGAAGAAAGGCAAGAAAGAAGGACATCCATAGGCATGGTTTACATTGAATACTATCCCAGTTCTGAACTACGTTCTAACTTCAATGGGACCAAAAAGATATGTACTGAGCATATGGGAAATACATATTTGAACAAATAGTCCCCTCAGAGAACTCACAGTCTAGTACAAGTAATGTGTAATACTTCTTAGGCTTGAATAGTTTTCCATTTTGTAAAAGTGAGATAATACTTCTAAGCTGTTGTAAAGAAAGCTGAGAGAGTTGTGCCCCAGGAAGTAAAAATATCAATTTTCAAATAGTTCCACAACACACCATTTTCTAGATTTCTTCACACTTTTGCTGTACTAGACACATGGTAAATGGCTTCAGTTCTTCCTTTGTGGCTTAAGGCAGAACAGCCAGGTACAAATTCTATGAAGTTAAATAACTATTTTTATCTCCTCTTCTTATACCTACTTTGTCTTGCACTCAGTTATAATGGAATTTCTCTCTCCCTCTGATGGAATTTATCTCTTCCTACCCAAGTGCTTTGACAATCACTCAAGCTAAATATTTAGATCAACAAGCACACATCTGGGCTGGAAGGCTTCTCATCATGCACTCAGCTCTATTTATTTTATTCTCTATGATGAGATGCTAGCGGGAAAAGTACACTGAAAATAAGAGTAAAGAAAAAGAAGAAACATTATATTTTTTTTCTGTTGCTGGGGGTGAGGAGAAGGATGAGAAAGAAGTTGGTCCCTACACTGCCAGCTTCAACCTCTCTTTGTCATTAGGTTTTAACTTTCCTGACCAACGGCAGCATACTTTACTGAATTCTTCAAAGCCCTCTCATGTTCTGTCTGCTCAATACAGCTTTACCTGCTCGTTTCACTCTATTTTCTCATTCTTTGAAATTTCTTATTAACAAAACCCAAAAAACAAAAACCCTATGCCACTTATTTCAGCATGTGTTGTTGTTCAGTTGTTAAGACGTGTCTGACTCTCTGTGACCCCACGGACTGCAGCACATCAGGTTCCCCTGTCCTCTATCTCCTGGAGTTCACTCAGATTCATATCCATTGAGTCAGTGATGCTGTCTGACCATCTCATCTTCTGCTTCCCCTTTCTCTTTTTGCCTTCAGTCTTTTTTAGCATCAGGATCTTTTCCAATGAATTGGCTCTTCGCATCAGGTGGCCAAAGTATTGGAGCTTCAGCTTCAGCAACAGTGCTTCCAATGAACGTTCAGGGCTGATTTCCTTTAGAATGGACTGGTTTCATTTCCTTGTAGTCCAAGGGACTCTCAAGAGTCTTCTCTAGCACCACAATTTTAAGGTATCAGCTCTTCAGCGCTCAGCCTTCTTTATGGACCACCTCTCACATCTGAACATAACTACTGGAAAAACCATAGCTGTGACTCTATGGACATCTGTCGGCAAAGTTATGTTCCCACTTTTCACTACATTGTCTAGGTTTGTAATAGTTTTCCTTCCAAGGAGCAAGCATCTTTTAATTTCATGGCTGGAGTCACCATCTGCAGTGATTTGAGAGCCCAAGAAAAGAAAATCTGTCACGTTTCTTCCACTTTTCCCCTTCTGTTTGCCTTGATCATAGGGTACTGATACAAAGCTCATAGCATTAGGCCTGGCTCTTCCTTTACTGATAGCATCAGTATGTAGAGTACCTGACCAGTACTGTATTTCCAATACTGAGAGCTCACCGTCCAAAATCCTTCACAATGTCCAAAATAGGAACATGAAATATTGCATTGGAGGCTGGGCAATGCAGGAGAAAAACCTCCGCCACCTCCATGAAGATATATGATTCTTCCCATGTGAATTTCACCCTAAAGGTTGAACACACCATATGTTTATTTCCCCTGTCCCCCTTGAAGCTGGGACTTGGACACATGGTGAGGCTCTGCCCGTCAATCCCACCCTTCCTGTAGGTCTTGGGGTACCACTAATTGCGTCAGAAGATACTTCCATGTCAAGGGCAGAGTGTTAGCTATTTCTTCCACTGCTGTATGGTTTGCGCATTCCCCTCAACTACAGACTTCAAGGTGGTCATGCAGTGTTCCATGAGCTAGCCAATGTTCTCCTTTAAACTGTGTTTCCTACCTAACTCATCTAGTTGGTAGGTATCATAGCCTGCAACTAAGAATATATCGACAGGAAAACTGGTAACAAAAGTGGGCGTGTAGCAGAAGCAGGTAATCAAGAGACTTTCTGAGAAATTTGGAAAATAAGAGATTAGCTGGTCTATTGGCAGAGAGGATTCAGTTAGTGTTAAGGGCTGAGCGCTGGCAGAGCAGGGAGAAAATTTAATTTAAGGCTTATCTCTGCTCAGTAGGGATGAAGTCATAAATCTGGGAGATCAATTGGCCACTTCCATAAAATAGTATAAAGTGATTCAAGGACTGAGGTATTGTTTCTAATGGTATTGGACTTAAGAAAAGAGATCAATGAGGTCACATTTCTTAATTTTCACCATAGGCTGCAAACCAAAGGGACTTTATTTCAGTGAAAGAATCACTATCATTTCCTATGATTTCTTTTAATCTCCTATCTCTTGCATCTCAAGGTCTAGAAATTAAACATCTTGATCCAATGGTTGTTATATGACAATCTAACTATATGCCTACTGCATTTGCAGTTTCATTGAGTCTTTTAGAGCTTTAGTTATGGAAGATGAGAGCTAGATCAGAAAAAAAAAGAAAAAAAAACTAGAGATTTTAGGTAATTTATCAAATCCCAAATCTTTGCGATCAAGCATGTAGTTTCTTCAGTCATGTACTATTCTTTGCAACCCTAAAACTGTAGTCCTCCAGGCTCCTCAGTCCATGGGATTCTCCAGGCAAGGATACTGGAGTGGGTCACCTTGCCCTTCTCCAGGGGATCTTCCTGACCCAGAGGTAGAACTTGAGTCTCCTGTGGCTCCTGCATTGCAGGTAGATTCTTTACCTCTGAGCCACAGGGGAAGTGCTCCCAAATTCTTACTCCCTGTTAAGCCTCCCTGGCTGGCACAGATAAACTTTCCCTTCTCTCTGATAAGGCTCCTTGCTGCTGCTGCTGCTGCTAAGTCACCTCAGTCGTGTCCGACTCTGTGTGACCCCATAGACGGCAGCCCACCAGGCTCCCCCATCCCTGGGATTCTCCAGGCAAGAATACTGGAGTGGGTTGCCATTTCCTTCTCCAATGCATGAAAGAGAAAAGTGAAAGTGAAGTCACTCAGTCTGTCCGATTGTTAGCGACCCCACGAACTGCAGCCCACCAGGCTACTCCGTCCATTGGATTTTCCAGGCAAGAGTACTGGGGTGGGGTGCCATTGCCTTCCCCGATAAGGCTCCTTAGACACGTTGAAGACCCTCCACTGAGGAAGTTTTCTTGAAAGGAGAAATACATTTTCTCACTTCACCCAATATCTTTTACAGTCTTTAGACTTCAGAGTCACAACCACTTATGAAGCATATATAGGAAGAGATGGAGTTTCCCTGGTGGCTCAGATGGTAAAGAATCTGCCTGCAATGTGGGAAACCTGGAATCAGTCCCTGGGTTGGAAAGATTCCCTGGATGAGGACATGGCAACCGACTCCAGTATTCTTGCCTAGAGAATCCCCATGGACAGAAGAGCCTGATGGGCTCCTCCATAGAGTGGGAAAAAGTTGGACATGACTGAGTAACTAAGCACAGCACACAGGGAGAGATGACTAACAAATGAGCTCTAATATTATGCAAATTTCTACCAATAAAAGCTGGAAAATCAGTGTAAAATTTTATTTCAATGATGTGCAATCAAAAAGAAATAAAGGTGTTTTCTGGTCTTCTTGATTTATCAACATGCATGAATGTTCAGGAGATGCTGACTCATGGTGCTCATGTGTCTGCTGGCAGCATTAACAGTTTAGCAGACAGAAATCTGAATTTGAAGGTCAAAGCAGATTTATCCTAAGTGATCCTCTTGGACCCTCCCAAATGATGTCCCTTTAGAGAATCCAGAAGGTTTTTCCTTCACTGAAGCTTTGAAACATTAATTAGTGAGAAACAGATACAGTGGGTGATTGTGGAGTCTAGGCGTCTGGCAGAAGGTGCTGCCAAAGCCAGGATCCTGGATGGCAGAGGTCAAATTTAGGTGAGGTGCCCCAATCTAGCACAGTTTTTCAAGGAGTTACATGATAGACTGGTCAAATATCCCTCCTCCTCTCAGGTGAAACAGTTCATCAGTACAGAATGTTTTAGACCAGCCTCCTTGTAAGTAGAGCCTGAGATGGTAGAATAGGGAAGAGATTATTTGAGAGGTTTCTTTTGTAAGAATGGGGGAAGGGAAGCAGTTTGGGGAGGAGGAGGAGCTGAGCAAGGGTGGTAATCTGGGTGTTCTGATCATCAATTCCATTAATTCCAATTAATTCTCAAACACAAGCTGGGTGTGGGAGAATGAAATTCCATTCAGATATTATCTGCCTGGAGATATCTTAGCATTTACAAAATTCTAAGGTTTTTAGAAAATATCTCCCAGAAATTTGGACAAAGGCCAAAGATGCACATTTGACCCTTAAACAACAGGGGACTGAGATATATGGGTCCATTCATATGCTAATTTTACCGTAAATATGCAGTTGGTTTCCCATGTATGGTTTCAACCAACAGTGGACCCAAATTTCCATCTGAGATTGATTGAACCCGAGGATGTAAAATCTGTGAATACAGAGGCATGACTATACTACACTGTATTATATAAAATATTTGAGCATGGCAGATTTTCTTATATGTGGGGGCTCCTGGAATCAATGCCCCTTGTATACTGAGGGAAGATTGCATTTTTTAATAAATCACAATATCACACATGTGGGCTCAGGTGGAGTTCATCTTGATCATACAAGAATCTCTAGAAGGTGAATTGCCACAGAGTTGATTCTACTCCCAAAGGCAAGGACCTCTTATAGCTGCAAATCCATCCATCATTGGCTACAGGCTACCCCAGAGGAAATATTACCCTCCCATCCCCTGCCTCACCACCTGGAAACATAGCTTCTATAAACCAAAGGCAGTTCTCTGCCAACATGGCCAGCTCTGAGCTCCCAGCAGCCAACAATGTTAGAGGCTGCGGGACTGGAGCACCAGCTCTATAAAGCAGATCTGGGCAGGGACCCAAGAGCATCTCTACAGAACCTAACATGATGTTGTTTTCCATCAGTTGCATTACATTTTTTATTTATATTGGCTTTCTGGATCTACTAAAATCAATAAGTATTTTTCATACCCATTGCTGTTCAAAGCTATATATCCCTTTCTGCTTTTGTACAGATTAGTTTTCTAACCTCATTGGAAAAATTGCTTTCCCAACTAGGATATGTGATCTCATTACATTTCCCCCTTCTACTCAGCATGTCAATATCATTTTGGATGCTACTGTCGAATACTCCCTAAACCACCTGATTTTATGTGAATGCATGTTTGAGTTCTGGTTAAAAGTAGACTGATTCTGTCAGCAACATATGGTGTCTGAGCATTCAGCCTATCTACCAATGTCCCAATATCCAGAAGTCAAGATCAAACCCAGTTAATGTCAATCACTTTGAAATCAATGTTTTGATTTCTCAGAAATTTCATACCTCTGAGGATAAAAGGTTTCATTGGTTCAAAGAAAATCGTTCTGAATTCATCAGATCAAAGGTTGGAAAAGAAATGAGAGTGCCGTCCTCCCCACCCCCAATTTAGAATTTTATTTCAGAGCATCTAGTATGTAAAGCTGGCCCCTAAAGTCTGTATTGAGTGCCTAAAGCCTTTTGTTTACACTATTTTGGCCAGCTTTTTGTTGATCAGGTGTCTGATCCACAGCAAAATAAATCATTCCCTCAATGTCCTCAATGCCTGAGAAGTTAATGCAGATAGTGTCAGGTTGCCCGAGGTCCATTCTGTACTTTCTGGCCACATGGGTGGTTAATGCAATCAAGGATAAGATTAATTAAATTAAAAGTCTTCTTTTATTGCTCAGAAAATGCAGCAAATCCAATACTCTTTGACAGCCTGGAGCTGGAGGCCTGGGTCTAATGTGATCATGCCTAGATTGGTGCTTCCAGACAACATGTCATTTCAGGAGGAAGAAGGCCTCTGTTCAGGTCACAAGCTGCCTCTGCCTTGCATGTACAAGCCTTTAGTTAGCAATCCACATTATCTGCATTCACCTCCTCAGTTGGTGACTAGACTACCCAGGCTTGAACATGATACCTTCCATTTTGCTTCTAAATATACTACTCAGTTAAGCAGGGCCCCATCTGTTTACCCCTAGCCCCTGTTTCTCTTTTGTGCCTCAGACATCTTGGGGCCTGCTCTGTTCCTCTCCCCAGATTTCCCCAACTATGTCCACTTTAGGAATTGCCTTCTGAGAATGCATGTGTGTAAAAGTCGGTCCCCCTGGAGTGTTGAAGGAGACCAATTTATTTAGCCTGGCTCTACTAGGAGGCAGACACTATATATCCTTTGAATTAGCCCCTTTGGTGGTTGAATTAGGGTGGGGGAAGGATAGATAAAACAAAGACTTAGAAACAGAGAGAGCTTTGATTCCTGCCTTCATAATTTACTTATTATAAATTATTGGCCAATTATTTAACCTCTTGGTGTCTTTCAAGTGGGCCTTAAGATACCACTTTAAGACTATCTGAAGGCTAAAAAGAATGTAACCTGCATTGAAAGTCTGCTAGGTTTTCTTTTTTTGTTATTATCACCATTATTAATCCAAGTTACAGAGGCTCAAAGGGATCAGGTGACAATCAGATGAAAGCTCCATCCTAACCCTTTTCTCTATCAAAAATAGCCTACTGTAAAAGTAAATGATACTGGCTACTTCTGCCTTAATGCAAATTTCATTATGTATAATCACATTATACATTAAGCTGGAGATACGCAGTTTTATATGATGGAATTACACAGGGTGCTGTATGCCTGGGTCCCACTTCATGGGTTCCTGGTGGATTATAATTAGTCTGGAAATGCTTTGGCACAAGAATAGTCAAAAGCTCTCAGTGATTCTGCCGTGCAGCCAAGATTAGGAACAATTGCACCAAGCCATCCCCCACCATGGAAGGGAATATTTGGTCAATGTTAAAAAGATGGGAATACCAGACCACCTGACCTGCCTCTGGAGAAATCTGTATGCAGGTCAGGAAGCAACAGGTAGAACTGGACATGGAACAACAGACTGGTTCCAAATAGGAAAAGGAGTATGTCAAGGCTGTATATGGTCACCCTGCTTATTTAACTTATATGCAGAGTACGTCATGAGAAACTCTGGGCTGGATGAAGCACAAGCTGGGATCAAGATTGCCAGGAGAAATATCAATAACTTCAGATATGCAGATGACACTCTTTCTTCTTATGGAAGAAAGAGAAGAAGAATTAAAGAGCCTCGTGATGAAGGTGAAAGAAGAGAGTGAAAAAGTTGGCTTAAAACTCAACATTCAGAAAACAAAGATCATGGCATCCGGTCCTATCACTTCATGGCAAATAGATGGGGAAACACTGGACATAGTGGCTGACTTTATTTTTCTGGGCTCCAAAATCACTGCAGATGGTGACTGCAGCCATGAAATTAAAAGATGCTTACTCCTTGAAAGGAAAGTTATGACTAACCTAGACAGCATATTGAAAAGCAAAGACATTACTTTGCCAATGGAGGTCTGTCTAGTCAATGTTATGGTTTTTCCAGTAGTCATGTATGGATGTGAGAGCTGGACTATAAAGAAAGCTGAGCACTGCAGGATTGATGCTTTTGAACTGTCATGTTGGAGAAGACTCTTGAGAGTCCCTTGGACTGCAAGGAGATCCAACCAGTCCATCCTAAAGGAGATCAGTCCTGGGTGTTCATTGGAAGGATTGACGTTGAAGCTGAAACCCCAATACTTTGACCACCTATATGCAGAGAGTTGACTCATTTGAAAGGACCCTGATGCTAGGAAAGATTGAAGGTGGGAGGAGAAAAGGACGACAGAGCATGAGATGGTAGAATGGCATCACCAACACAATGGACATGAGTTTAGGTGAACTCTGGGAGTTGGTGTTGGACAGGGAGGACTGGTGTGCTGCAGTTCATGGGGTTGCAAAGAATCGGACACGACTGAGTGACTGAACTGAACTCAACTCAACTGAAATTTAATTCAAAAGCATTTGATTCTAACTACTTTTGAGTTTGATTGAGGGTAGAACAAAGTAGTATGAACTTTAAAATTCAATATTGTAAAGTAATCAACCTCCAATTAAAATAAATAAATGTATATTAAAAAAAATTTTTTAAACAGGCACAATAAGGAAAATTTGAGAACATATTACCAATCCATAGGGCAATAAAAATCTTTTGCCTTAAAAATATAAATAAAATAAATAAACTGAATCACTTTGCTATATACCTGAAACTAATACAATATTGTAAATCAACTGTACTTAGATAAAATATATATATAATTCATATATATATATATGAACAAGTTCTAAGGTCATGGTAAAGCCAAATGATGGAGGAGTTATTGGATAAATAATTTTATCATGACTTATTCTGTCACCTTAAATCTTTTCTAGAACAAGGTAAGAAATAGGTCATTTAAGTTGGCAAATAAGAGGTAAGTGAATTAATAACACTGATTTCTCCTTTTCCCATATAATATCTTTAAAACAATAATTTTAAAATTGTTCCTCCTTTAGTGTTTGCAGAATTCCAATGTGTCTTATCTAATCTTTGGCAGAATGTTATTACACTAAGAAGTTAGAGCTTAACATATGGATGGATATATTGGATACTGCTTTTTAGAAAGAGATATTAAAAGGCATTTTTAACTAGTATCTGTCAAAAGGTTCTTTCATAAAAAATTCATTTTGGTCATTTTACAGCATGAGGAATCTGAGTTTCAGGGATCAAATCAGTGTCCCCTGCATTGCGAGCATGGATTGTAAACCTCTGGACCACCAGGTTTCTTCCAAAGGTTATTTCAGTTAAAATGAATCTTTCCTACTGTATAAGAATCATGACATTTTAGTGCAAAAAGAGACCTTAAGAGTTTCATCAATCAAACTGCATTACTTTCTAGATCAGCAGGTTAAAAATCAGAAATGCTGAGAGACTTTTCCAGCGCTGCCCAGGAATATACTAGCAAAATAGGGCTCGAATCCAAGCTTTCTAGAGAGAAACCCTACTCCTTGCTCACTCCAGACCACCACATATTGCAGATCCTGTTTGTTTTTTTCCTTTTTTTTTTTTTTTTTGAGTGTGTGCTCAGTCGTGTCTGACTTTTTGCGACTGCAAGGACTGTAGCATCGGATCTTGCTTCTATCACCAGTCACATGCACAACTGGGTATTGTTTTTGCTTTGGCTCCATCCCTTCATTTTTTCTGGAGTTATTTCTCCACTGATCTCCAGTAGCATATTGGGCACCTAACGACCTGGGGAGATTCTCTTTTGATATTCTATCATTTTGTCTTTTCATACTGTTCATGGGGTTCTCAAGGCAAGAATACTGAAGTGGCTTGCCATTCCCTTCTCCAGTGGACCACGTTCTGGCAGACCTCTCCACCATGACCCGCCCACCTTGGGTTGCCCTGCAGGCATGGCTTGGTTTCATTGAGTTAGACAAGGCCCTGGTCCTAGTGTGAT
>SJYX01022910.1:205517-270965 GCA_006410675.1 Oreotragus oreotragus
TTTTTTTTTTTTTCAACCACTGTACCTTCTGGGAAGCCTATTCTCAAATCTCTTATCTTCAAACATGGGAGGGTGGAGGTGGAACCAGGAGTCCATTTTACATGTAATATGATGCCAGGTTATTGAATCACCCTCTCCCAGATGAACACCTTTGAGAAATTCTCTAATTTTAAAAGACCTGAATTGTTTCCACCCTGCCCCAACCTTTTCTTCCTTGTTATTGCACCTGCCTCTACCATGTGGCAAGGGTGCACACAGATAGATGGGGGAGGAATGCAGCTGTGGCTTAAAAGTTTAACAAGGCTGAGAACTTCTGAGTGAGCTGGTTGCTGACCTAATTGGTGAGTCTGGGTCATTTCTACCTCCTCTCACTCTGTCCTCATCATTCTCCTCAAGCTCCTCCTGAGTACATGACCATAGGTAATTCTGAGGCAATTCCTCCAACTCTGAAATTGATGAGGGGTAGACTGGCCAAGGGATCTGCAGACTCTGACAGCCTCCCTTGAATAAGGGGCTGAGCAGCAACGGTGCTTCAGTGCTATTCATCAGCAGTCACTGAGAACGGGGAAATATTGTCCCTCATGACTTCATCAGTCAGGGAGATGTTGTCTAGGGGACTGAGGGCAGCCAGAGAGTGAGCAGTTGTTTCTTGCAACTTGTCATCAGCATGGGTCTCAACAGAGAAGATAAGGTCACAGAAGCTTAGCCAAAGACAAGGCAGGTGGTTTGTTTAGCCCCGTGGAGGGATGCTGATTCAGAAGAAAGAGAAATGAAGGCTTTCTTCAAGGTGGTCTGTTATTACATTTAATATGAAATTTGTGTCCTTGCTTTCACAGAGGAATTGGCATGGAGATCAGAAAAAGAAAGGTTGTACTTTATTGGAACTGGGAAGAGAAAGAAGGGGAATTTTGTCCTTTCCAACCATCATTTCCAGTTTTTGCCTGGCACCTTGCTTTACCCATTTCCCCAGAGCTGCCCCTTCTCCTGGTCAGGAAGTCCTTCTTCCCATGATTCTGTGCATGGGAACCCTGACCACGGCCACTCCCTAACACATCACCCTATTTCCCTTTCTTTATAGTACTGACTGCCATCCAGAATCATCTGGCTTTTCTTAATTGCTTCATCTATACCTGCTTCTAGATTCAACTGCATGGTGAATAAAGACCCCATCTTGTTCACGTTATCCTCTTGCCCACCATGGTACCTATAAAACAATAGGATCACAGTGAATATTTGGCTAGTGAAGTAATTAATGTGTGATTATTTTGTAAATGAATATTTTGTTAGTGAAGTAATTAATTGTGTGATTATTTTGTAAATGAATATTTGGTGAGTGAAGTAATTATTTGTGTCACATATGGTAACACGACTCTCATTAAATAGTTATTTTCAGGTTGGGTAGTTGAAGCAAGGGGAGGAGATTTGTAGAACCAGCAAATCTCACAGTTCAGGAAACAAGAGACCCAAGATGCCGGAGAACCACATGGGTACAAACATCGTGGTGAAGACTAGTGAGCAAGCAATGAGGAGCAACTGGGACAAGAAAAACCTGAAAACTAGGCAGATTCATGCCTGTTCCCAGAGGTTTCCTCTCTTTATTTTCCCTTTGAAGTCCAGAATGTATCTCTTGGATTCACTAGTTTAAAGCCTGTTTTTGTTGTTCAGGGAAAAATTTGGCTAGGAAGGGAAAGGATCTAGAGAGGAAAGAAGAACTGATAAAAATTCCTTGTTAGTCTAAGGGCATTGAATAGGTTTTTAACAGCCTCACATGTCCTGGGTTCATTGCCTTTTGTGAATGGACACAGAGGGCTTAAATAAAATTTAATTTCAAAGGGTATAAAGCAGCATGATTTCAACAAATTGCACTTTAGAATAGTGTATTCAAGGCATCCAGGCAAATGTTCAACAATGCTACAAGGGCCTTCAAATTAAGAATGGTAGTGAACCTTCATCACTACCATTTAATAACCATTTATTGAACATTTAGAATGTGCTTTTTAAACTAGAGAATGCAAATCCTTGAAAGACACGTGGTTTGCCAAGAGAACTCCAAAGAATAAGCATGTGTCATCTTCCCAGTATAAGTGAAATGAAGCTTAAGTTTTGTATTATTAAATTCATGAAGAGTTTAATTTTAGAGATAAACCGTGATTCTTTCAAGTGCTGGTGGTGGGGCTGTTTTGAATTGAGCCTCTGGTCTCTATAACCCTTGCCATTTTGAAACAATTCACATCATACTTTATCTTCATCCAGTTGGCACCTCTTTTCTCTTATAGATTTCAAGTATCTACATTGACACCAATTATGAATGAGGTATTTATGTGCCACAAATATTCTGTGTGTTCTCTCAGGTTTTCTGGGCCTTGCCATTAGGATGGGACCATCAGACAAGTTATGGCCAATGGATCCTAAGTGGAAGTGATGGATATCACCTCCCAGATGAGCCAGATAATTGTTGATGTGTCTCTTCCTTCTCTTCTCAGTAATCTTGGGAGCCACATGTTGAGATGTTACAAATATCATGTAAGGGCACCTGGATTCCTAGGTTACAAGATGGAGATTAGCCCCCATTATCTAGCCTCAAACTTTTCATGAGCCAGAAAATTTTTTTTACTGTACTAAACCACTGAGTTGTCAGGATTTGATTTTTACCACTGTTCTCTAATATCCCACTCACAACCATTTCAAATGTAGGTATTACAGGTAAGGGTGGTAAGTATCCGTTTTATGACTGATCATGAAGATTTGAGATATCAGCTTATCTGCATCATCAAATCTGTAAGACTCTAGTTTTGGACAGAGGAAACTAGTTACACTTGTTCAAATGTCCTTGCAGGAGTTTCAGTAGATCCTCAAATTAAACTTTAGCTATTTTCTCGCTTAGCTTCTCAAACTAAGCTGGCCTTCTTAAGTGTTTGTTTGAAATTCTATGGGTATTGAAGTCCTGGAGATTCGTAAAATAGAACACAGAATAATGTATGAAAAGGACAAAAGGAGTTAACTGTGAGTGTCAGAAATACAATCACTCTTCGAAAGACCTCATCTCAATAGAGTTGAAAGAGCAAGCAGACTTTCTCCATAACAAGGTGCCCTAAATCATGCTCACATTGGCGAGAGTTCCAATCTATCCTATTGAACTGCTGCTATCCTCAACAAGAATATTATATTGCCTTTCATGTTAAATTGTATTGCAAGAGGCTGGCAAGAAAGTCAGTGTACAAATCAAGGCTAAGATGAACATACTTGATAGAATAGAACTGAAATGGGACAAAGGTTGGGAGTTGGAAGAGTGCAGCAGTGCTTTGGAAATGCAAGACCCTCAAATATTTCACCATTTGTCAGAGGCGATAATGCTGAATTATATACTTTAGGAAATTAAACCTTCTATTGAGAAGTAAATTACTTGCTCATCTTTGGATACTGTGTTAACTCTCTAGACATAAGAATCTCCTAATAAGCAAGGGCTAAGTCTTAAACATCTATTTTTGCAGGACTTAATCCAATACAAAAAGTATACTGATGAAAACAACTAGTATTGATAACACTAAATACAAGTCGATTTGTTTGTTTGCATCATATGTGTATTAATTCACTTAATTCTCAGAATAAGCCAGTGGAACAGGGATTATTATTAGTGCCAGCTTATATGTAAAAAAGCTAGAAATCTCAAGTATGGGACATTTAAGCAAACTGCCCAAGGGCATATGTATAAAGAATATTGGACCTGGGTTTGAACCAAGTTGCCTGACTGTAGTGTGACATTGAATCATCATGCCCCAATGCCGCCTTTTAAAGTATTCATGAATGGAAGAAGGAAAGGAAGAATGAAGCCTGGATGCAAAAAGAGATGATAAAAGGTATGGAAGAAAGATGGAAGGGAGAAGGCAGGGATGAAGGGATTCTGGAAAGAGGTCTTGAAGGGAGAATGGACAGAGATGAAAGGAGGGATGAAACGAATAGAAAGAAGGAAGGGTGAAAGAGGGGAGAGGAGAATAACTGGCTGCTTGGGTAAAAAGAAAAGCAATTCAAATGAATGGTTAGACATACAAAATAGAAGTCTTTTTCTTGCCCTAACAGTTTCCAGTGTTGCTGTTGAGAGAGTTCCTGACACCCACGAAATAAAGATTCATGGCAAAGGTGACCTGAGAGTGATGTGGTTTCATTAACAACTTTACCTCTTCCTTCTCTTGCACACTGAGCCTGTGTGTGGTCTTCTACCCAAGATTTCTTCCTCTAAGGCTACCCTAGATTTTTTTAACCGGATATCCCCTCCATTAAAAGCACTTGGAGACCGCAGAGTCTTCCACTTCTTGTGATCTCAAGGACACAGAGAAAGCATCTTCAGTTTGGGGTGTCTCAGAGTCAGACTGTACACCCCTCTGGACATAGATATTGCTGTTGAACTTTTATTGTGAGAATGCATTCTTCAGTTAACACCCAGAGCCTCTGAGTCCCTGTTCAGGTCTCTCTCCACCACCTTTTGCCAGAAGCTCAAAAAAAAATTTTTTTTTTCCTTAAGAATGACATGTTGTGGACATTATGTATAAGTGTTCATAGATTTGTAGGGAAAAGGGGAACAGAGTGTATGTGGCTGCCAAGTAAAGTTGCTTAGATTAGTTAAGTCAGGTATTAAAGGACAGCTGTGTGTCTTGACAAGTTTAATAATTGAATGGGCTTTCAAGATTCGGAAGATAAACTGCACCTGCCAAATAGGAACCATTACCTTCCTCACTTTGGCTGCTTGTCGAATCTCCGTGTGTGCAATATTTTAGGTGGTGTTCTCCAAGGAGAAAGCCCTCAGACGAGAATTCAAACACCAAGAGAACTTTTGATCACCCCAGGAAACACGGCTGGGAGGTAGGTGAAAAGAGAAAAGGAGGATGGAGAAGCCGACAAAGGGTCAGTCATCCATCAACTAGCACTGTTAACAACTGGAGCTTAACCCCCTGGGGGGAGCCCTGAAATCCACCTGAAGGGTGAGGAAGCTGATGTATCTACATACCCATTGCCATCAGTCATTGCCTGAAGGTTGCTCTGATGGAAGCAGGTGCAGTTGTTTCTGGTACTTGCTGTGTGCCTCACAGACGCCGAGTAGACGCAAGCCTTCAGAGGGAGGCCTGGGGCAAACAAGTGCAGGTGCTGGAGGTGGACTGGACCGTGTGCCCTGAAGTTGGACCAGCAAGACTGATGGGTAGGACCCCGGGGGGCATGGACGGAGCTCACCCAGCTCCATGCAGGACTGAACCAAGAAGGTAATCATTTGACCTTTGGTTTCCTACCATGACCTTGAAATAAAGTGAATCTCAGTGAAGCGTAACAGAGCGGTACACATCCTAGATTTTTTTAAATCATTTTTATTTTATTTTTGGAGAGTATAAATGCCTGTGTTAGTGTCTGCTGTACAATGAAGTGAGTCAGCCACATGTAAACATATATTCCTTTCCTCTTGGACCTCCTTTCTCCTCCCATCCCACCACTCTAGGTCATCACAGAGCACTGAGCTGCACTCTCTGTGCTTTATGAAGCCCTAGAGTATTAAACTCACTTTAAATGTATGGAGACTGAGTCTTTGAGAAATGAGTTGTCTCATCCTAAATCTTTATAACTCCAAGGAGGTAGAGATGAAAACTGCAGCTTAACTCTTCTGCTTTCGCAGCCAGGATTCTTATTTATATTATATCGTAGTGTCTCTGCATCAGAGTTAAATGGAAACCGACCAGAAGTTTCTGTCCTTCCCTAAAATCTAAGTATGGAAAAGGAGAGAGAGAGAGCGCCAAAGCAGACTCTTACACGTTCGCTGGGATGACTCCAGGCACTCACAGGGTATGAAAATGCTGCTCTGGATTGTTTCATCTCAGTGGTGATTGATTTACCACCTCTTAGTATAACATCCTTGTACAGCTCTGAGGTCTTTGGGGAAAAGATTTAATTTCAGTTTACATTTTAGATAGAAAGGAAAGTAAAAAAGCTTTGAAACTGAGACATGAGCCACATTATGTCGGCCGTGATTTATCCCTGTCTTTCTGGAAGGCATCGGGCAGAGTAGCTAACACATAAAACTAGGGGAGTCGGGCATCAGGGTCATGGAGGCAAAGCTTAAGAGAGGAGCTGTCAGAAGGTGGCCAGCTGATATTAGGAGCCCCGCCCTTTCTTGACCACCAGGATAATCTCCCAGACAGTCCATTCAGGCCTGTCTCCTTGCAAACCCTCCTCTAAACATGCCTGTCCTCTTCCTTCAGAGACTTTGCTCTCTGCTTTATAACCAGCATATGTACATCACGTATGGCTGGATTTTCCCTTCCCAAGAGGTACATTAACCTTGCCAGACACCTTCTAGAACTACGGGTTTCCACACCAAATAAAGAGGCAGTCACAACTTTAGAAAGTGGAACCTGGGTTTGATCGCTGGGTCAGGAAGTTCCCTGGAGAAGGGAATAGCTATCCACTCCAGTATTCTTGCCTGGAGAATTCCATGAACAGAGGAGCCTGTCAGGCTACAGTCCATGGGGTCACAAAGAGTCAGACATGACTGAGTGACACTTTCACTTTTTTTAAGACTTTAGATGCAAAATAGAGAGAGCGTCTTGATGATNGAGAAGGGAATAGCTATCCACTCCAGTATTCTTGCCTGGAGAATTCCATGAACAGAGGAGCCTGTCAGGCTACAGTCCATGGGGTCACAAAGAGTCAGACATGACTGAGTGACACTTTCACTTTTTTTAAGACTTTAGATGCAAAATAGAGAGAGCGTCTTGATGATAGGTAACCTGTGGCATCTTTGCAATCAGTCACCTCCCAGAGACTGTAGGAGCTCATTGTGTATAGCAATATAATCTGCCTCCAAATTCCCACACATTCCAAATCTTGAGTAATTATGCTATTTCAATAAAGGTGATTTGTTCCTTGTAGAATGTGGTAGATTGATCTTCATACTTCTGTCAGTCTTTTGAGGAAAAAAAAACTACACATTAGAACAGATTCTTTAACCAGGACACACCTTGATTTAGATTTGTGGAAAATCATGTCAGATACGTAGGTCAGTACCTTGGGACATTGTTCCCTCCCCAGCTTTCAGATTTAATTGCTGGAAGCAGCTCACCTGTCAGAGAAAGCATGAGAGTCTGGCAGGATAGAAAGAGGCCCCNACACCTTGATTTAGATTTGTGGAAAATCATGTCAGATACGTAGGTCAGTACCTTGGGACATTGTTCCCTCCCCAGCTTTCAGATTTAATTGCTGGAAGCAGCTCACCTGTCAGAGAAAGCATGAGAGTCTGGCAGGATAGAAAGAGGCCCCACCTGCCACCCATGTGGACATGAACTGCATGAGGCCAGCCTCTTAGCTGATAGAGGCTGGACCGGCAAAATGCAGAGTGTCCTTTATGTACACTCAGCAGCTTCTGCCTGCCAGAGAGCAGGTCAGGTGTGGGAGCCAGAGGCTTTTTCAGTGCTGCAAGGAAGGAGAGGGAGAGAAGTAGAAGACGAAGGAGAAAAATGCAGGAGGAGGAGGGGGTGGAGGGGAAGGTATGATTTCCACGTCAGTCCTCATACACCAGTTCTTAAAAAACAGAATCTGTGTCACTTGTTTTCTAAAGCCTGGTGGTAAAAAACAAAATCTCCCCTTATGTTTTCTTTCCAGAGATTTGCCTTTAAGAGCACAGGATGATGGTTCCCCTATGGGAGAGCTACCAGAGGCCTTGGGCTGAGTCACTGAACGGGTGAGCTGTGAGTGTCTCCCTGGGGAGTGGCCCCGCATCTAACGTCTAGTTTCCATTCGTCGCCTTGGGACCTTGACTCCGGGAATGTTTTCCCCCAGGCCACGCCTTCCCTTCTTAGGAAGGAGGCTGGCTGAGAAGGAATATGCTCACGTGAACCTCAGAGCGGTAACATGCTTGAGCAATCTGTTTAGAAATGTGCTTTCCAGTTACACTCTAAAGGCCCTGCTTGGTGATAGTTGCTATTGGGGTAAATCTGCTAACAGTCAGAGGCACCTAGGGTGGTTCTCAGCCAACTACAAATAAACAGGCTTCCCTTTGCCTTCCTGATGGCACAGTCTTGGTGATTTTCTGTGAGAGGGCGGCTGCCTCCAGGCTGACTCTGCACCAACCAGGGTGCCTGAGGATAGTCAGGGCTGAAGGCAGAGGAGAAAATGGTTATCTTTCTCTGCTCATTCTGCCTCCTCTCACGAGAGGGCTGAGGACATTTGTGCTGCTTTCAGAAGCAGGTGACAGAAAAAAGGAAGGAGTCAGAGAAGAAACATTCCCAGCCACACGGTCTTCCCACATAGCTCCGGGTGGCGATAGGAGAGGGTCTGCAGTACCCACAGCGAGGAGGCAGGAGCCTGGTGTTGATCCATGTTCCTTTACTTCCAGGTATATTGATGACTAGGAAGACAGTGCTGGGTACTAGGAGGAAGTGGAGAATGATGCCAGCTAAGGAACACAACATAGGCTATTCCAAAAGAGAGCGTAGCGCCTCTTCTGTATCCTCTCACTCATAAAAGCACCAGAAGCTGGAGTAGGGGGAAGGCCTACAGGGGGAGGAGGGGGGAGGAGTAGGAGTAGGGGAGGAGGGGGAATCGTGGTGATTCTTCCTGGATCACAGAAGGGAAGCCAGGGATGTCCAGCCGCACCACCTGTAATCCCGTGCTCTTGGTTCTTCCATCTGAAATGCAGAGGGGCCATGATAAAAATTGAGATGATCCTTGAGTCGATGAAGACACAGACCAAACCACCAAGGAAGACTCCACTAAAATATTGCTGAGCCCTCCAGCAACTGTAGTACACTGAGGCTTATTGAGCCTGCAGTACGATTTCTGTTGCAAAAATGGGGAATAAAAGTTTATTGTCTGATCGGGGTTATTAAAATCTCCTGGCACTTGAGACTTGAGGTTAAATTCCATTTACTGTTTCACTGGTACATCTAGGAGTTAACTTAAAGACTTTTTGGAATCCACTATTTAAGCAAGTGCTGATATCTTAAACACGTGTGCTATGTTTTTGCCTTTACTCTGGAGTGATTTAGGCAATGGGGGTGAACTAAATCACCAGACTGACATTCTGATTCAGTGCGTGCTCTTGAGGGGCTCTGTGAGTTTCAGAACCGGAGGCTGCTGTTATTATCTGATCTGCCTCGTGGACTATAGCAGATATTTGCCCAAACTCATAAAAACTTCTCTGCAAGGTCTATTGAATGTCGCTGGTATTTGTAACATAATCATCAAAATGAATTGTCGCTCTGGTGGTAGAATAAATACAGAAGGGCTGATTAATCCACTTGCAGAAACCCTGAAATGAAGATAAAAATCACAATAACAGCCACCCTTAATATTAACCCTGTGGGGATTCTGTTATTAATTGGTCTGGATTTGAGCATAGCTTTTAATCAACTGACAGAGTTTTAAGCTTACATCCCCCAGAACTGCACATTCATTTTCAGGAACTGTGAATTAAACGTTGAACAAATGNAAAATCACAATAACAGCCACCCTTAATATTAACCCTGTGGGGATTCTGTTATTAATTGGTCTGGATTTGAGCATAGCTTTTAATCAACTGACAGAGTTTTAAGCTTACATCCCCCAGAACTGCACATTCATTTTCAGGAACTGTGAATTAAACGTTGAACAAATGTCAGGGAAGGTCTTTTTCAGAACTCATCTTAGGACATTTCATCTACATCCGTATCTGGTAATAAAGCAGTCCAGCTGGGTACCCGACTGAGCCTGTGTCTGGGGAGAAATTTGCCTTCAATTTTTCATAGAAGAAGGATGAAGGGAAAGCTTTGTTCTGCAGAGTAAACATGGCTTTGGATCTGTACCTGGATCTTTCAGGCTAAAATAAGCATTCTCAGGGAAGGAGGGGGAAAGGATCTTAATGAAAATAATTGATTCAAACATCAGGATAATAAACCGGCCTGCAATGTTGATTTCAGCAGGGCTCCTTAAATATTTGGATTTCATGGAATTCTTTGAAAACCCTTTCTCCATAACAATGAAAAAATGCAAATATATGTCCCCCAAGTGTAAACAAAATCCAAGAAGTTTATACAGCCCCTAACATTCACCCTGTGATTCATAAGTAAAAGCCCCCATTTAGATGCTTTCATAGTAACTAGTGACTCTTCGTTTGTAACGATCTCTACACTGCTATAATGGGTTCATTGCCTGTCTTTCTTGGTGATCTAGAACCTCCCTGAAGGCAGGAGCCACATAGATCCTCATTGCTAAACCCCAGCATATAAAGCAAGCCTGAGACACAAGAAGAGCTCAATAAATATTTATGAAATTATAAAGCAGAATTCTCATCTACTGAAAGTTTAATGTTCTGGTCCAAGTCTAAAAATACTAAGTAAAAGAGAATGGAGAAAAATTTCCAAAATTAAGAGAACACTGTTGCCAGGCCTCCAGTCTGCATGACTAATAAACCTTTCATTGTATATGATTCACTTCATGATAATGGATATATGGAAAACAGCAGTTGTGTTTGACTCATTTAGTGCTCTAAATCAGTGCTGCTCCAACTTTTGCCCACACAGGAGTCACCTGGAGAGACTGCGAAAACTCAGATTGCTAGACTCCATCCCACTAATTCTGATAATTCTGGAGGACTGGCTTGGGAACTGAAATTCTTCACTTTTAATAACCTCCAGGTGATGCTAACCTAAGGCAGCTGTTGGTCCATGGACCACTTGGAGGAGCAAGATTCTAAAAAGCTTGTGAAGGGATTCTAATGATCTCATTTTCCATCTAAGGACTCCTGAAAGTCAGATCAGTCCCAACTAAACAGCAGAGCTCGAATCTTGAAGGCAGGTTTTTAGACTCGATTTCTGTTTCTGTGCTATTCCATTACCATGCTGCTGCACACACGAGCTAGAATAACATCCTTATCACATTGTGCTTCGTATTCCTCATGGGATGTTCCTTCAGGAGATATGACCACAAAATAATTAAGTTCTTAATTTGTTTTATTATATAAGTACTTTCATAACAGCATTAATCAAGTTTTTCAGGAAGAAAAGTCTCTTCTAATCCCTTCATTTTATCAGAGGTTTCTTTCAGCAGTTTTGTCATGAGCATGCTAATTTTAAATAGTTGTCATCATGGTGAATGTAAATTTTGTGTTCAGTTTTTACTGGGCAGATTAAGCATTTTTATTAAGTTACATTGTTTGTATTTTCTTAATGATGGTGAACTGAATATAATAAAATGCATATGAGCAATTGAGTGTCATTCCTCAAATGTAGTCATCATGAGAGGCTTTAAATGTATTCCATTCAAGGCAGTGGATCAAATATACTTGGAATGATTCTTTTGAAAACATTCTCTGAACTAGGTTTTTTTTAATGTTTTTTTTAATCGAAGTATTGTTGCTTTACAATGTTAAGTGATTCAGTTATAAAATTGGATATATATATGTATTATTTTATGAATATTGTTTTTCATTATGGTTTATCACAAGACACTGAAGTTCCCTGTCCTATATGGTAAGACCTTGTTGCTTATCCATTCCATGCATAGTAGCTTACATCTGCTCACCCCAAACTCCCATTCCACCCCTCTCCCAATCCCCCTCCCTTGGCAACCACAAGTCTTCTCTGAACTAGTCTTAGAGAGATTTAAGAAGAGGAGGTTCACTCGGTCTTGATCTGGTTACCCAGCATCATCCCTTGCTGTCAACCTTACTTGACTCTGTAAGACTGCTCCCATTTCCAAAAAGAGCAAATGTGTCTTTAAAGGATTAATACTGGGAGACATGAGGAAGACTTACAGGTCCTGGTGATGGAAGCTGACTATTTTGTGATGTTATTCAATTCCTCCTAAAATGACCTAAAATTCCTATAAAAATACACTTCCTTCTCAGTAGACTAGTCTTAACTTCTTGTGGGGATACAAATATGTGAGAATAATAAATATAAGTCCAGCAGATCTTGTGATGTTACAACAGTCAAACTGAAGCAACTAAGCACATACAGCAATTCAGTACAAGAATATGAATAGAAGAAGCAATAACAGATGAGAAAAGAATTTCAAGCTGGATTTAAATTCAATATTTCAAAATAACAAGATATTTCAATCAATGTGAATTAACAGATCTTTCAGTGTATGAAATTGAGACAAATCAGTTAGATATTTGAAAAGCATAATTAAGTGGATCTGTATCTAAATTGTTGCATCAAAAAAAGAAAAGGTCCAGAGGAAAGACTGAAGTATTTAAATAAAGCTAGGGGCTTCCCAGGTGGCGCCAGTAGTAAAGAACTTGCCTGCCCATGCGGGAGACATAAGAGACATGGATTCAATTCCTGGGTTGGAAAGATCCCCTGGAGAAGGGAATGGCAACCCACTTCAGTATTTCTGCCTGGAGAATCTCATGGACAGAGGAGTTTAGCAGACTACAGTCCATAGGGTCACAAAGAGTCAGATATGACTGAAGCAACTAACCACCTACAGCATGCAGCTTATAAAAGTACCCACGGAAAATACAGAAGACTGATAAATTTGACTATGTAAAATGCAAAGATTCCATATCATAAACAAAAGTCAAAAAAAAAATGGTTAGCCTGGAAAAATATTCTTAGCAAATAAAAATAAAGGATAATTTCCTTAATTTATGGAGTACTTTTTCAAATCAATAATGAAAGACCAGAATTATAACAAAAATATATATAATATTTAACCAGAAAACAGAACTTGAGCAGTTGATAGACATGTAAAAAGTTGTGCAACACCATTCCCATTAAGAAAATGTACATTGAAACAAAAGTGAGATGTTGAAAGATTTTTCACTTATCATATTGGAAGCTACCAAAAGATTTAATAAATTATATTATTGACAACAGTTAATAATAGGTATTCTCATATACTCTGATAAGTTGATCACTGCAACTTAATTGGATATCAATGTAAAGGATAAAAATCTATCACAAAATAAAATGTACATACACTTAAAACCANCCTTCAGGAGATATGACCACAAAATAATTAAGTTCTTAATTTGTTTTATTATATAAGTACTTTCATAACAGCATTAATCAAGTTTTTCAGGAAGAAAAGTCTCTTCTAATCCCTTCATTTTATCAGAGGTTTCTTTCAGCAGTTTTGTCATGAGCATGCTAATTTTAAATAGTTGTCATCATGGTGAATGTAAATTTTGTGTTCAGTTTTTACTGGGCAGATTAAGCATTTTTATTAAGTTACATTGTTTGTATTTTCTTAATGATGGTGAACTGAATATAATAAAATGCATATGAGCAATTGAGTGTCATTCCTCAAATGTAGTCATCATGAGAGGCTTTAAATGTATTCCATTCAAGGCAGTGGATCAAATATACTTGGAATGATTCTTTTGAAAACATTCTCTGAACTAGGTTTTTTTTAATGTTTTTTTTAATCGAAGTATTGTTGCTTTACAATGTTAAGTGATTCAGTTATAAAATTGGATATATATATGTATTATTTTATGAATATTGTTTTTCATTATGGTTTATCACAAGACACTGAAGTTCCCTGTCCTATATGGTAAGACCTTGTTGCTTATCCATTCCATGCATAGTAGCTTACATCTGCTCACCCCAAACTCCCATTCCACCCCTCTCCCAATCCCCCTCCCTTGGCAACCACAAGTCTTCTCTGAACTAGTCTTAGAGAGATTTAAGAAGAGGAGGTTCACTCGGTCTTGATCTGGTTACCCAGCATCATCCCTTGCTGTCAACCTTACTTGACTCTGTAAGACTGCTCCCATTTCCAAAAAGAGCAAATGTGTCTTTAAAGGATTAATACTGGGAGACATGAGGAAGACTTACAGGTCCTGGTGATGGAAGCTGACTATTTTGTGATGTTATTCAATTCCTCCTAAAATGACCTAAAATTCCTATAAAAATACACTTCCTTCTCAGTAGACTAGTCTTAACTTCTTGTGGGGATACAAATATGTGAGAATAATAAATATAAGTCCAGCAGATCTTGTGATGTTACAACAGTCAAACTGAAGCAACTAAGCACATACAGCAATTCAGTACAAGAATATGAATAGAAGAAGCAATAACAGATGAGAAAAGAATTTCAAGCTGGATTTAAATTCAATATTTCAAAATAACAAGATATTTCAATCAATGTGAATTAACAGATCTTTCAGTGTATGAAATTGAGACAAATCAGTTAGATATTTGAAAAGCATAATTAAGTGGATCTGTATCTAAATTGTTGCATCAAAAAAAGAAAAAGTCCAGAGGAAAGACTGAAGTATTTAAATAAAGCTAGGGGCTTCCCAGGTGGCGCCAGTAGTAAAGAACTTGCCTGCCCATGCGGGAGACATAAGAGACATGGATTCAATTCCTGGGTTGGAAAGATCCCCTGGAGAAGGGAATGGCAACCCACTTCAGTATTTCTGCCTGGAGAATCTCATGGACAGAGGAGTTTAGCGGACTACAGTCCATAGGGTCACAAAGAGTCAGATATGACTGAAGCAACTAACCACCTACAGCATGCAGCTTATAAAAGTACCCACGGAAAATACAGAAGACTGATAAATTTGACTATGTAAAATGCAAAGATTCCATATCATAAACAAAAGTCAAAAAAAAAAAATGGTTAGCCTGGAAAAATATTCTTAGCAAATAAAAATAAAGGATAATTTCCTTAATTTATGGAGTACTTTTTCAAATCAATAATGAAAGACCAGAATTATAACAAAAATATATATAATATTTAACCAGAAAACAGAACTTGAGCAGTTGATAGACATGTAAAAAGTTGTGCAACACCATTCCCATTAAGAAAATGTACATTGAAACAAAAGTGAGATGTTGAAAGATTTTTCACTTATCATATTGGAAGCTACCAAAAGATTTAATAAATTATATTATTGACAACAGTTAATAATAGGTATTCTCATATACTCTGATAAGTTGATCACTGCAACTTAATTGGATATCAATATAAAGGATAAAAATCTATCACAAAATAAAATGTACATACACTTAAAACCAAGAATATGTGCCACAATTACACTTACAAATGGGCACTGATATATTCATATCAATATATTCATTATAAAAATGACCTGTAACCGTTTTAAAAAAATAAGCAGCCTAGACCCATAAGCAGGGGAATGGCTACATAAATTATGAAACATTCATTCAATAGACTGCAGATAATTACGAAGAATGAAGTAGAGCTTTGTGTGCTGACAAGGAAAAAATCCTCAAGAGATATACTGTCAAACTAAAAAAGAAGAGAAAAGGCAAATTATAGAATAGCATATAGAGTGTATATAGTTTGCTTCTTTTTAAAAAAATGAATGCTCAGTTAAAAAATGGTATCTAATATTTAATTGTCCCCAGAAGTAAGTAAGGATGTACCTCACTAAGAAATTAAAGATAAAATGTGGTAATAGCAACCTATGGGACATGACCCATAACCAAACACCCTAACCCTTGGTAGTTTAAAACAATAAGGCTTCTCTTGCCACAAGAAAAATGGAAAAAGTTCATACCTTTTCGTGTTTGGTAGTATCCCATTGTATGGATATACTACGATGCATTTGCCCAGTCATACATTTGTGGACATTGGTATTGTTATTTCTACTTTTTGGCTGCTACAAGTGAAGCTGCTATAAATATGTACAAGTTAGGAGCATGAAAAGACAAGACACACATGAAGAGAAAATAATTGCAGAATATCCGAAAAAGAGATGTTTGTATTTTGTACAAAAATGTATATCATATCCAGAATATACAAAGGACCTTCAAAACGCCCCCTCCAGATGGCCTGATGGTCTTTATATCACGGAAGTCTCAGAACTGCAGTGCAAGAGGAAAGACCCAGTGCTTAAGAACTTAGCTGAATTCCGCTTGTACACCATTCTCAAGTCACATGGCTAAGCAGCAGAACCAATGTGGGTCCAAATAAAGACATGGAAACCAGGAGGCAACATTCGTTGGGAGCCGTGACTGTAGAAACTGCTGAAGGATATGTTCAATCACCTTCATTTTACCTGTGAAGAGACTGAGTCTTAGAAAGAATCACGTGACAGGTCTAGAGGAGCAGAGGAGAAAGTTCCCTCCTATTCCCTGACTCCAGAAGCGAGGTTCTGAGGACCACTCTGTGAAGGATACCACAGTTGTTCCTGCCTCAAATCATTTTCTGCATTGTCTTCTGATCTTTAATTTTAACTTCAGTTTTCCTTATGCCACCACTTTAAACTAAATGGTTTCAAAGCACTTCCAATTTCTGCTTCCTCTCACTTCTGTCAGTCCAGTTAGTCTTTTGGCTGAGGATTTTTGGATGAGCACTGCCTTCCTCAACTCTACACTGAAATGCCTCCCAGAATGTCTTCTCACCTCGTCACTGCCTCTTGGAATCCCAGAAATACTCAAAGTCTAGTCTGCATATCACATCTTCTATTCAGCTTTCTTCATTCACCTGAAGTGAAACTGGTTGCTGCTAATGACTTCACACTTTATCTTAACACCTTTATCACATACTGCAATATTTAGGTATGTGGCTTCTATGTGGCTTCCAGACTGCAAGCTTGCAGTAATACAGCTCTGTAGGCACCATTCTGCAGATCATAGCAAATGTGAGATGTTGACTGAATAAGGAAGCTTGCTTTTTTACTATAATTTGTGTTTCCTCTTTAAATACCTTATAATAATGCTTCTCACACTTTAGTGAGCATGAGAATTACCCAGGGATATTTTTAAATGGTTGTAATTTGTAATTCATAGGTCTACCTTAGGGTCCAGGATTCTGCACAATTGGAAAGCTTCCAAGTGATACGGATGCTTCGTCTCCTCAGGGGACCATACACTGAGGAGCAATACCCAGGAAGACACAATTCTGAGGGCCCTGCATTTAAAATAATAGAGCAAAGGTTTTGTAGAACAAAACACTACTTATAAAACAATAACAAAATAAAGTCAGAGTATCCAGAATAATGTGATGAATTCCTTATCACCAATTTCAAGTCAATGTATTTGACCTTCGAATCCTCCGCCAATCCTGGTTTCTATTTCAATTTGTTAAACTGAAGTAAAAATGAATACTCTAATCTGGGATGCATCTGTAACTTTACATTTTCTCAGTTTATTAAAGAAAACTTCATAGGTGCTTCTGTCCCCCAAAATCTTCCTTAAATTTGTCTCAGCCTCAGTCTTGTTCTGTTCTCATCCATATGCAACTACAACAAATGTGACCACATTTATTAAAATACAAATTTGGCTCTTCCAAATGAAAACCATACATGGGTGAAGTCTAACTGTGTAAGTGGCTCATATGACCCTTGCCTACTTCTCCGGGTCTTTACAGAATCCAAACATAACATATGAGATAGTTTAGGTTTATATTCAATAAACATCTACATACCCCCATCCAATGAAGGCAGAGTATATTCCCTCTTTGGGCTTTGCTCTGTAACTTGCTTTGGCCAATAAGATATTAGTGCTCATAACACAGGCAGGGACTTTGAATTTGCATGGGTAGTTTGACTTGATTTTTTGCTCCAGTGGTCTATCAGGGGAAGAACATGCCTGGGTAACTCATTCCCCTTCTGCATGACCCTCAGAATAAAGATCTTGAAGAATCCACGAATCTAATCCACACCGTGTTTCTATACCCAGTTTAACCACAGCTTGAAGCTGAGCTATCCTTTTGAACTCATTGTAAGTCACTCAAACTGTAGTCAGTCTGTAGATAAAGCATGAGAATAAATGCTTATGGTAGAAAGTCATTAAATTTTGAGGTGACTCATGTTACACAGCATTTTATAGAAATAGCTGACAGATGCATCACAAATCTTTCGGTTCCTCTTGTTTTCCAGTTTCCTTTTCTTCTCTGGACTTCCACACAAATGGCACCTTTGGTCTGAGTCATTCTCTTCCTCATCATTCCTCCTGGTTTGGCTGTCCACTAACACACCTTCATGGTGCCGTTGTGGAAGCTTCCGTCTGTGAGAAGACTTCTGGGCTCTCAAATTTGGGTAGCAAACCATCCTACACAGTTTATCATCATGATGTATTTGCCTAATGGTATTTCTTATCAACTAAAACTGCATAATAAACTTTCTTTCTCTCCCACTTAACTTTATCAGAATTTAGGAAGAATATGGACCTAATTTTGGAGCCCCAGTACCTAACACTGTGCTGGAACATTTTGGAACTCTTGAAATTGTTGAAACAACTCGATTTAGGGAACCAGCATTTCATTATGTGAGCCCTTTATGTCCCATGATACCTTTACTCTTACCTTATGTTAAAGCCAGGTTCAGTTCAGTTTAGGTCAGTTCAGTCACTCAGTCGTGGCCGACTCTTTGCGACTCCATGAATCGCAGCACGCCAGGCCTCCCTGTCCATCACCAACTCCTGGAGTTCANTTATGTCCCATGATACCTTTACTCTTACCTTATGTTAAAGCCAGGTTCAGTTCAGTTTAGGTCAGTTCAGTCACTCAGTCGTGGCCGACTCTTTGCGACTCCATGAATCGCAGCACGCCAGGCCTCCCTGTCCATCACCAACTCCTGGAGTTCACTCAAACTCTCATCCATTGAGTCAGTGATGCCATCCAGCCATCTCATCCTCTGTCAGGCTAGTAACTGCTAATAGAGGGGAGAGCTGCTTGAACTTAAACAGTCACACAATAGAAAAACAATAGGAGAATAAGTGATGGGTTTGAATAATTCCACACCATGTGCCTTATACTTTAACGTGAGCTGAGAAGGACGCGCGCTATCAGTTACGCTACAGAAAACATTCTGGGTGCATCAGAGATGCTCATATTTCATGACTGTTGAGAGGTGAATTTTGAACAATGAGGTTCGTGGAGACAAGAGTTAATTTCTGTCAAAAGATGCTAAGATGAGAATACAAGTGTGTCCAGGAAGAGAGTTGATGACACCTTTGGAGGAGACAGCAATGCATTTAAGTATCCCTGATGTGGTTGAGAGAATCTTCACTTTAGATAAATATTAACCATTTACTGGGACTTGCACTGTTATGTAATTACATGATTATGACAAAGATCTTGTACATTTTGTCTCTTCAAATTTTAGACCTGTTCTTTGTGTTAGATTTTTTTTTCTTAAGTCCTTTGAAACTCTAGTCATACCCATGAAACATGCCGTATAACCAATAAGCGAGAAAACCTTTTTTTAAGTCAGTGTTACAAAAGACAAAGACTGAACAGCTGTTTCAGATTAAGATCTAAAGAGAAATAAAACTTAAAATTGCATGTGATGCCTAACTAGATCTTACATTAAAAAATGCAAATATTTTATGAATGGTATCATTAGGAGAACTGTTGAAAGCAGCTAGGGATTGTAGATCATATGGAAGTATTATATCTAATGTTAAATGTCCTTGTTTTGGTAACTAGTAATGTTAGAAACCACCCTGATTGTAAGAAATATACATTCAAGTACTAGGGAAGAAAGGAGCGTGTTGTACCCAACATGTTCAGAAAAAGAGAAGAGAATGGTAAATGGAGCAAAATATTAAAAATTGATGAATGTGGTAAAGAGTGCATAGCATTTCTTTGTACTGTTCTTGTACATTATCTGGAAACTTTTAAAATTATGACAAAAATTTTAAACAATTTAAACAATCAAGTGATAGGGTTTGTTACCAGGTCTCTCAGGGCCCATTCTAGTGGGCTTTCTGCATTTAGAAATCTCTTCGCCACAAGGGGGCGCTAAACCCTGTGTTCAAAAACAACTTCAAACTCCCGGACTTCCCCATCAAGATCTGCCATTAATTCAGTAATCGCGTGTCTGCTCCATTACTGGGATAGTGATTAATCCCTCCAAGGAGGAGCACTGCAGGACAGTTGCTGTAGATCTCAGAGCTGATGGTGAAGCCACGGAGACTAGATCCCGAGAAGCAGCGGCTCCAGAGTTTCTGTGCGATGGGAGTGCAGGGCCCACACTCCGGCTGGAGAAGCAGCAGGGCCTGGTATTGAACTGGGGCCACATGGAGAAGGAAATGGCAACCCACTCCAGTATTCTTGCCTGGAGAATCCCAGGGATGGGGGAGCCTTCCCGCCAAAGAAGACTCTAAAAGCTACATGCAAATCTGTCCGTGAGTGATTTGCTTTTTGTGAAACTGATCTGAAAAATTGTTTAGCTCTCAACCTTAACTGTTGACTTTCTCTAGGGCTTTTCTACAAATAAACATTTTCCTTTATAGCACTTGGCCTGTAATGTTTAGGGATGCATTAAGTATTAACATAAAAAGTTCTACATTGCCTTTATGTATCATTCATTTTATTTTTCTTTCAGATGGATGATTTATTTATCAAAACCCACTCTGGTGGCTATGTCAGCTCCATATCTCTTTAGCCTTCCAGGAGGTAATCGGCAGAAACATTAAACATTTCCCACTTAAACATCTGGGAGCTTCTGCCTAAAGGCTTTCTCCTGCAGCTGGCATAGAGTGAGGGATAAACCACAAGTGCTGAAACGTTAATGTTCCCTGTAAGAAACATCAGCCAATGAGAGTTGAGAGCTGGCAATAAATATCCCAGCTTCCCTTCGCCCTTAGTGGGATTGTTCTGAGGCTGGCCTCCCATCCTCTCTCAGAAGGTTCACAGTCACTTTGAGCTCCGACTGTACCCAGTGGTAACCTCAGTGACACGGCCTTTTTGGCCACCTTCCCTTAGCTTTCTGTACCTCCCTATTCCTTCCTGTGTTTCCTGCAGTACAGCCAAAGAAATGACTTGAGCTGAAGTTTTTTGTCTCTGGGTATTCAAACCAAGACACTTTCTCTGCCTAAGGCACTAGTCTACACCTGGGGAGATGGTGGTAACAAGGCCAAAAAAAGGTTCTCCTCTTATGGAGCTTACCTTCTTGTGGAAGCAGCAGAGATGAACCAAGCAAAATTCAAAGACAGAATATATCAGGACTACTGCAGAGTACATAAGCAAAACAGAATAATGGGCTGGAACATAGCATAGTGAGTCTCTTGGAAGGCATATTTGAAAAAAACTAGAAAATGGAGAATGGGTGCAATTTTCCAAGGTCTCCAGGAAAGCAGGCCAGTCAGAGGACCTAGATAGAGCCAAACCCTGGGGCAGCAAGTGAGGCAATCCATGGAGCAGAAGGAAGGTCAGTTTCACTGGAGAGTAGAAAACAAGGAAGAAAATTATCTGAGTTTTAAGACAGAAACACTAGAACCAAAGATACATAGTGAAACTTTTACTTTAATATTATATATTTACATTTTGGTCAGTTTGTACATTTCTGCAGACAGTACAATATTAACTCACTGGGACATATATATTCACTCCTTCAGTAAATGTTTACTGAACATTTACCAGACCCAGGTACCGTGTTAGAAATGTAGGAGATGGAACTAAGCAAACTCTTGAATCACTGTTCTCATGGAGCAGACTTTCTGGGGAATGGGGCAGCATAAAAACCCTTTCCTTCCATTTAAGTGACCATTATGAACCATTATTCTTTAAATCATCTTTTGCTATGTGTGTGTTTAACTGCTCAGTTGTGTCCAACTCTTTGTGACCCCGTGGACTATAGCCCTCCAGGCTTCTCTGTCCATGGAATTTTCTGGGCAAGAATACTGGAGTGGGTTGCCATTTCCTGCTCCAGGGAATTTTCCTAACCCAGGTGGCACAGTCTGGGAAGCCCAGTGAAATTTTGGCTCAATTTCATAACTTTTCTATCAAGTTTCAATTACTAGAACTTAGTGCAATCACATTTATAACCTATCTAAAGCTCTCTCCTTGCACAAACTCTTCTAGATTCTAATTCTCCCAGTGGAAAAAGAAAAAGGCAGTGTCTTTACTGACCAGATACTGTTATTATGATTATAGGTAAGGACATGGCTCTGTTCTTGCTTTCAGTGGATCTGTTTCTGTCTGACATAGATTTGTTTCCATCCTCCAGTAGACATCTGTGTTTTTCCTAAGGTTTTTCCTTGCCCTGTGTCTTCCATAGAAGATTCTTAGGGAGAGGCAGCTGAGTCTCCCAGCTGGCCCTGCCAGTGGTCCATGAGCTCAACCGTCTTTTCATGTCAGGGATCCGAGAACTCATCCAGGAGCCTCACAACTCCTGCTGCTGCTGCTAAGTCACTTCAGTCGTGTCCGACTCTGTGCGACCCCATAGACGGCAGCCCACCAGGCTCCCCTGTCCCTGGGATTCTCCAGGCAAGAACACAACTCCTAAACTCTGTTAACTGTGATCCTACACCTGGAATCACTGGGACTGTTAAAATCCTCGTCGTCTCTCTCCAAGAGTTACAAGAAACAATACTATTACACAATGTTTTCCAAGCCTGCTGTTCAGACCACTTGAGAGGAATCCCACTTTCAGAATATAACTGGACCACAAGAAGACACCGGACCCTACATCCAGAGACAATTCCCAGCTCCAGGGAGTCCATGTCAAGAAATTCCATGATCTGTGACAACATTCTCTACTCCAATTATTAAGTCTCTCCAGATTCTATACCTTGGAAAGTGTCCATCCCAAGTTGATGCCCGCCTTCCTTTCTTATAGGAGCCTAAGATTTCCCAAGTCGTCTTCTCTTGGAGGGCCACAAAACTTGGCTTCAGAAGATAAAGGCCACAGAACTTGGCTTCAGGAGATGACACCCTTTTCCTGTTAGCCATGGTAGAAGAATCTCGTAGCCATGCCATCGGTGCCCTGGATGTATTCCCTCAGCTGTCACCATGGACAAGCCACAACATCCCACTACAGCAACTGTGACTCAGCTGAGAGTGCTCCTCCTTGTCCTGAGGAATCAACATGTAAAAGAGCTGATATATAAACACTGCAGCTTCCATGCCCCTCAGTGGGACAGCTCTGAGGTATGTTCTACACTGACTCCTCATCAAGGCTGAAATTCAATTGTTTTCCATAGCAACTTGCTCCATAACACACTTTTCACTGGATTTCCTTTCTTTTCTTACTCCCTCATGCCCCTTTGGGGTTTCCTAGAATCACATCCCCCCAAAATTGCTTGCATTCAGAATCTGCTTCAAGACAAACCCAAACTAAGGTGAGAAGAAAAATTCTATTACAAACCCAGTCCTTCCAAAATAAAACCAGTGGAGTACTGTATTTATTTATGCATCTCAGCTTCGGTAATTACCTACAGTTGTGGCTCAGTGGGAAAACTTGTGCTCAATATTAGGTACATTTATGTATATTCACACCAGCATTTGCATGTATAAATTTCTGTAGATATATGCATATGTATCACATAATCTGGCTGCTGCTGCTAAGTCACTTCAGTCGTGTCCGACTCTGTGTGATCCCATAGACGGCAGCCCTTCAGGCTCCCCTGTCCCTGGGATTCTCCAGGCAAGAATACTGGAGTGGGTTGCCATTTCCTTCTCCAATGCATGAAAGAGAAAAGTGAAAGTGAAGTCGCTCAGTCTGTCCGACTGTTAGCGNCACCAGATGTGTATAAGAGACAGGGCTCCCCCATCCCTGGGATTCTCCAGGCAAGAATACTGGAGTGGGTTGCCATTTCCTTCTCCAATGCATGAAAGAGAAAAGTGAAAGTGAAGTCGCTCAGTCTGTCCGACTGTTAGCGACCCCATGGACTGCAGCCCACCAGGCTACTCCGTCCATTGGATTTTCCAGGCAAGAGTACTGGGGTGGGGTGCCATTGCCTTCCCCAACATAATCTGGACACAGGTCAAAATAAAATCTCTTGTAGCTCTTCATTCTCAGAGCCTCACAAATATTTTCCAGTACCATCTTTGCATCCTGCAGACCTCATCTGTAACAGGGCCTTTGGAACTTGTCATGCTCAATGACTCTTCCAGTAGAAGTTTTTCAGCTCTATGAAAGTTCTGAAACTACTATCACACGGGGTAGAACACCAAAATATCCCTTGCCTGGAACATTCCTCCAGGGTTCAATGAGCAAAAGAACTAGGGAAAAGAAAGAGTGCTAGGTGTCATCTCTCCAGCTTTAGTGACTCAGCAAAACCAACCATATGGACCAGTGGATGGATGGATGATCTTTAAAATATTTCTGACATTCGGAGTGGCTAAGCAAATGCTTTCTGTGCCTTGGTTTTCATGTCAGACTCAGTCTTAATCATTAACTTCACAGTGTATCAGTGTGAGGTATGGAACCAATTAAAGACTTAGTTTAAACAATTATATCAGAAAGAAAACAGACATATACCAGAATCTTATTTTGCAGCCTCCTTTTGGCTCATCAGGATGCCAGTAGCAAAGACTAAGCTGTGCTACACGTGTTCTCAACCTTGAAAGGAAATTCATAAGAGTATCAGTGCCAGTTTTGTCCTTACCTAAAAAGACAAAGCCAAAAACACTCTTGATTTAATTGAGAAGCCCCAGGATGGCAGGCATCTGTTCATCTCAAGATCAACTTCATCTTCAACTTCATTCTCACAGATTGATTACTTTTTCTTGCCCATGGAGAGCCTTGGCATATGATCAGAATTTCTGACTCTCAAAGTTGTTCATATTCATAGTGATTTTTTTTTTCAGTCAATCTCGTGGACACTGAGAGTTATCCACAAGAATCTTCTCTGCTCCTGGCATAAGGTGGAACATCAGAATCATGCCTCATGTGTCAAAATCCTTCTTTATTTCCAGAATCATAGCCCACAGTCATATCATCTTGTACCGAGTGGATTTCATACTTAACGCTTTTTCTAATGGAAATTTCCGAGACTTATTTGCTTCACAGCAAGTGTCTTTGCTTCTGGACTGTGTATTTAACTAAACAACCAAGCAACTGTGATTCTACTGTCAGGGAGAGGGGAATTTTCCCCTCTCTCCTTCTTAAGGTCCTGTGGCTGAACTAATAAAAAACTGACACAAGACAGATTAACAGGAGAAAAAGAAACCAATTTTAATCATTTGCCTGGAGGTCTCAAAGAAGTAGGACCTAAGAAGTGGCCAAAGCAGGCATCTTGTATATTATTTAGACGAAGAAGGATAAATTTGTGAGGAATTGACAGGACAAAGAAGCTTAGGTGTGGGGTGCTTAATTAGTGAAGAGTCTAAACAGAGTTTGATCTTGGGTAGCAAATGAAAGTACCGAGGTTTGTTTACATAGGTTTCTCAGTCCAGAATTCCTTATCTCTGGTGATAAGGGGGCCTTTCTACCTCTGGGTGCAAGGAGACTACCTTTCCCTCTTTCACAGCAGAGATTTATTTCCCACTTTCAGGGAGCGAGAAAAGAGGGTCACAGTGTTGTCTTTGTGTTGGCCATTTCCTAAGTGATTTTGAAAGTGAGGTGAAAGTGAAAGTCGCTCAGTCGAGTCTCTTTGCAATCCCATGGACTGTCTCTAGGGCAAAATACTGGAGTGGGTAGCCTTTCCCTTCTCCAGGGGATCTTCCTGACCCAGGAATCAAACCAGGGTCTCCTGCATTGCAGGTGGAGTCTTCACCAACTGAGCTATCAGGGAAGTGACTTTAGTTCAAGATAAAATACACTTTTATTTTAGCAGTCACTTAATGTTCTGCAACAAGCAGGTGTGGGGTTCACCAGGACTTAATGCCTGATCTTTTCACTTTTTTCAGTGCCAGGAATCAGAACAAAACCAAAATCTCTTTATTTTCAATCCACTGCTGTTGGGAAAGATTGAGGGCAAGAGCGAAAGGGGCAACAGCGGATGAGATGGTTGGATGACTTCATCAACTCAATGGACTTGAGTTGGAACAACCTCCGTGAAGGACAGGGAATCCTGGCGTGCTGCAGTCCATGATGCTCCAAAGAGCTGGAGTGATTGAACAACAAAAACTGCTACTGACAGAAATATTTCTGTCTCAGGCTTTTTTGAACCTTTTTAATTTATTGGAAAATGTTAGTCACTAAGTCTTGTCCAACTCTGTGCAACCCCATGGACTGTAGCCCACCAGGCTCTTCTGTCCATGGAATTCTCCAGGAAAGACTACTGGAGTGGGTTGCCATTATGTTGGAGTGTAGTCAATTAACAATGCTATGATAGTTTCAGGTGGACAGCAAAGGGATTCAGCCATACGTGTACGTGTATCCATTTTCCCTCAAACTCCCCTCCCATCCAGGCTGCCACATAACACTGAGCAGAGCCTGTGCTCTGCAGTAGGTCCTTGGTTAACCATTTTAAAAATAGTATTGTGTGCATGACTTTCCCAAACTCCCTAACTGTTCCATTCCTCTTCATCCTTCCCTGCAGCAACCATAAGTTTCTTTTCTGTGAATCTGATCCTTTCTTTTGGGAAGGGATGGGAGGGAATGTCTCAGGATGACAGAGAAGAAGAATATAGGAGCATGACTGAGTATGCATCTGTGTGAAATTCACCATTTATCCTGGCTGCATCTAGCAAGCAACAGGTATGTGATGTACTTTACTCATGACTGCAGCATGTCTGTGTTTTTTCTCCTCCTATATGTTTTCCAAACTTACACTAAAAGGATTCATCCAGTCCTCTTGTTCAGATAGCTCAGGGTCGTGTTTCTTCTGCTTACCCTGTGTCTGTGGGCTCTATAGTATTTCTATAATTATGTAACAATAGTGTTGTACTGTAATCTATCATATATATCTATACATATGCAAATTTTTGGTCAGTTTTTTAAAGAAATATATCCCATTTGCATAGGCACAATAAAGTTGTATTTTATAGACTATAGGCAATAAAGCTAACAATAAACCTTATTTAACACACAAGAACACACAATCACACATCAATATGTCATTGAGACACAATTAGGGCTGCCTGTCCTGGGCCCCAACACTTCTGAGGAAAGAGAAAAAATGAGAGATGAGAGCTACTGTTTCAACAAAGTGTCATGGCAGTTATGTTTTGCTTTGGTCTTTATCATTGGAATATAATTGCTTTACAATGTGTTAGTTTCTGCTGTACAACAATATCAATTAGCCATATGGGTTCATAAGTACCATTTTTCTAGATGCCATATAAATGTATTAATATATGATATTTGTTTTTCTCTTTCTAACTTACTTCACCCTGTGTGACAAGCTCTAGGTTCATCCCCATCACTACAGCTGATGCAGTTTCATTGCTTTTTATGGCTGAGTAATATGCCGTTCTATGTATGCAGCACAACATTTTTATTCATTCATCTGTCATCAGACATTTAGGTTGTTTCCATGCCCTGGATATTTTAAATAGTGGAGCAGTAAGCATTTGGGTACAGGTGTCTTTTTGAGTTATGGTTTTTGAGNGGATTTATTTCCCACTTTCAGGGAGCGAGAAAAGAGGGTCACAGTGTTGTCTTTGTGTTGGCCATTTCCTAAGTGATTTTGAAAGTGAGGTGAAAGTGAAAGTCGCTCAGTCGAGTCTCTTTGCAATCCCATGGACTGTCTCTAGGGCAAAATACTGGAGTGGGTAGCCTTTCCCTTCTCCAGGGGATCTTCCTGACCCAGGAATCAAACCAGGGTCTCCTGCATTGCAGGTGGAGTCTTCACCAACTGAGCTATCAGGGAAGTGACTTTAGTTCAAGATAAAATACACTTTTATTTTAGCAGTCACTTAATGTTCTGCAACAAGCAGGTGTGGGGTTCACCAGGACTTAATGCCTGATCTTTTCACTTTTTTCAGTGCCAGGAATCAGAACAAAACCAAAATCTCTTTATTTTCAATCCACTGCTGTTGGGAAAGATTGAGGGCAAGAGCGAAAGGGGCAACAGCGGATGAGATGGTTGGATGACTTCATCAACTCAATGGACTTGAGTTGGAACAACCTCCGTGAAGGACAGGGAATCCTGGCGTGCTGCAGTCCATGATGCTCCAAAGAGCTGGAGTGATTGAACAACAAAAACTGCTACTGACAGAAATATTTCTGTCTCAGGCTTTTTTGAACCTTTTTAATTTATTGGAAAATGTTAGTCACTAAGTCTTGTCCAACTCTGTGCAACCCCATGGACTGTAGCCCACCAGGCTCTTCTGTCCATGGAATTCTCCAGGAAAGACTACTGGAGTGGGTTGCCATTATGTTGGAGTGTAGTCAATTAACAATGCTATGATAGTTTCAGGTGGACAGCAAAGGGATTCAGCCATACGTGTACGTGTATCCATTTTCCCTCAAACTCCCCTCCCATCCAGGCTGCCACATAACACTGAGCAGAGCCTGTGCTCTGCAGTAGGTCCTTGGTTAACCATTTTAAAAATAGTATTGTGTGCATGACTTTCCCAAACTCCCTAACTGTTCCATTCCTCTTCATCATTCCCTGCAGCAACCATAAGTTTCTTTTCTGTGAATCTGATCCTTTCTTTTGGGAAGGGATGGGAGGGAATGTCTCAGGATGACAGAGAAGAAGAATATAGGAGCATGACTGAGTATGCATCTGTGTGAAATTCACCATTTATCCTGGCTGCATCTAGCAAGCAACAGGTATGTGATGTACTTTACTCATGACTGCAGCATGTCTGTGTTTTTTCTCCTCCTATATGTTTTCCAAACTTACACTAAAAGGATTCATCCAGTCCTCTTGTTCAGATAGCTCAGGGTCGTGTTTCTTCTGCTTACCCTGTGTCTGTGGGCTCTATAGTATTTCTATAATTATGTAACAATAGTGTTGTACTGTAATCTATCATATATATCTATACATATGCAAATTTTTGGTCAGTTTTTTAAAGAAATATATCCCATTTGCATAGGCACAGTAAAGTTGTATTTTATAGACTATAGGCAATAAAGCTAACAATAAACCTTATTTAACACACAAGAACACACAATCACACATCAATATGTCATTGAGACACAATTAGGGCTGCCTGTCCTGGGCCCCAACACTTCTGAGGAAAGAGAAAAAATGAGAGATGAGAGCTACTGTTTCAACAAAGTGTCATGGCAGTTATGTTTTGCTTTGGTCTTTATCATTGGAATATAATTGCTTTACAATGTGTTAGTTTCTGCTGTACAACAATATCAATTAGCCATATGGGTTCATAAGTACCATTTTTCTAGATGCCATATAAATGTATTAATATATGATATTTGTTTTTCTCTTTCTAACTTACTTCACCCTGTGTGACAAGCTCTAGGTTCATCCCCATCACTACAGCTGATGCAGTTTCATTGCTTTTTATGGCTGAGTAATATGCCGTTCTATGTATGCAGCACAACATTTTTACTCATTCATCTGTCATCAGACATTTAGGTTGTTTCCATGCCCTGGATATTTTAAATAGTGGAGCAGTAAGCATTTGGGTACAGGTGTCTTTTTGAGTTATGGTTTTTGAGCGGCTTATTTCCGAGAGCCCAGGTAGAGGACAGTTAGGATCAAAGTACCTCACAGGTTCTGAGATGCTTAATTCAGAGAAAAATGTCCTATTGATTTTCTACCACAGGGACTTCACAAGTACAGATTCCAGAAAGAGTAAAGCTTGAAACTTTCAATGAGGAAGCAAACAGGCAAGCAAAACCTCAGACTCAATTATCAATCAGATGGGGAAATATTAATATTTAGGGAGGCAGGAGAAGAAAAGAAGCTCATACTTCATTTCTCAGTCCTCAGGGAGGCCTTGCTCTGAAAAGCCCCTTGCTCTCTGTGACCCATGGTCTCCAGTTGACCCATGCCCCTGAGCTTGAGCCCTTCATTCCAGGGCCCCTCAGATGATTTCCCCTACTTTTCAGATGATTTGACTCTGCTTCCCCAAGTCTTCACGTTCCTGACTCAAGAATGAGAGGTATACTTTACTGGATGTTCTACATACAACTTCACATTGTTCACGTGTGTCACTGACGCCAGTCTTCCTGCTCTCAGACCATCACACCCGGTTCCTCCTGAGAGCAGCATCTGGACAAAGGAAGGTTGCGACCCTGAGAACAAGCAGGAAGGGACTTGTTATCCCGCCTGGGTCTTTTTCAAGGTTCGACCAAGGCAACACGATCATGGAGCCCAGAAGCAGCCCTTGACTAGAGACACCAGGCTGTGAAAGTGGAGGGAAGTTAGTTGTTTATTTGTTTTCACTAAACTTAATACTGTTCTTCCCTCAAGGAAAAATGTTTTCCTTGCTCTGAGCAGCCCAACGAGAAATTAGCTATTCTGGATCCTATCAGACCATAAGTGAAATCCTCTCTGTGATGTCTAGCAAGCTATGGTTTGGCCTTGGGTTGTACATGGATGCTTTATCTGAACCTGTTAGTGGTACACCCTCAGCCTGGAGAAGGCTACCTCAAAGACAGAGATGAGAGCAAAAGTGAAAATCGCTCAGTCGTGTCTGACTCTTCACGACCCCATGAACTATATAGTCCCTAGAACTTTCCAGGCCAGAATACTGGAGTGGGTAGCCCTTCGTTTCTCCAGGGGATCTTCCCAACCCAGGGATCAAACCCAGGTCTCCCGCATTGCAGGATTCTTTTCCCTGAGCCACCAGGAAGCCCCAAAACAGAGATGACACCTGTAAAATCAGGGCAAGGCCCAGGGAACTTGAAAGTGCTTGGATGTAACCTGAAAGTACTTCTTGTATGGAGAAACAGAGGACATTCCTCCAGGGATGTTTAGGAGGAGGTGGTGGCCTAATTGCCAAGAATGTGTCACCTGCAGCAACCAACCTCAGTTATCAAGCAAATGATAGAGTTGAGTAGAGAGCGATGTGTGCACGCTAAGTCACTTCAGTGGTGTCTGACAGTTTGCCAGCCCGTGGACTGTAGCCCTCAAGTCCCCTGTGTCCATGGGATTCTCCACACCAAGAACACTGGAGTGGGTTGCCACATCCTCCTCCAGGGGATCTTCCCGCCCCAGGGATTGAACCGTGCTTCTTACGTCTGCTGCACCGATAGGTGGGTTCTTTGCCACTAGCACCTCCTGGAAGCCCAGGCGAGTGAAATGGAAGCACCAGAAAGCCTGGGAACCTGGCCCTGCCTTGAACCCTCCTCTGGGTTGACAACCAGAAGAGGCCACGGGGCAGCAGCGGCCTTTGGTGGTGCCACCCTTCATGCTAGTCCAGGGCCCTCTGTCTGTCCTTTGTCTGAGAAGGAACTGTCCAGATCACGAGCCTAGAGCAGCTGGAAGTTCCAAAACAGCTCTGGGGCCAGCAAATTGCTTCAGGGAGAAGGAACCACAGGAATGCCTCCCTGAGAGCGTCCCCGGCTCGCCGACAGATTGGCGTAGAGCAGCGGCCGCCAAACCTTTTACCACCGGGGACCGTTTTCCTGGAAGACAACGTTTGCACGAATGGAGGGGAGATGGTTTTGGAATGATTTAAGCACGTTACATTTATTGTGCACTTTGTTTTTATTATTGCTACATCAGCTCCACCTCAGATCATCCCAGGCATTAGATCACAGAGGCTAGGGACCCCTGCTTACAGGACCACCCTCACACAAGCCCCAGACCTTTACCTCAGTGACAACTTCTCATCTGGGTCTGGGAATAGTTCAGGGGAATGAAGAAAGTGAATGAAAGCTGTTCTTCCCGTGGTATCATTCTTTCTCTTTGCTGAATAAATGAATGGAAAGCCTAGAACTAATATTCACCCAAGTTCAAGGATAAATTATGCTAAAGTACTTTATAAGTCCTTATTGTGACATGTTAATTTGTATTCATTCTTATATTTTCCCCATGAACTCATATATAAATCAATCTTTTCATTCCCTACATTGACTTTATTTTATACACTTGGAACTACATTAAACTGTCTTTCTAGAACAACATGTCCATAAGTCAGATGCAACTCTGTCATGGTGTAACAGAATTTTATTGCAAAGACTGACAGTTCACAGAGGCACTGGTTATTTTAGGATCAAACCCCCAGCACACTAACCAGAATGTTCCTGGATTGATAAGTACAAGATTTACTGAAAAGTGGGCCATTGCTTCCCTTTCTTACAAGCAATTTCAGAGGAGTCCCACTCCCCTCTGTTCTGTGTTCTGACCAAATATATATATATATATATATATATATATATATATAACCTGCAAACATCTCTGGGTGGGAAGCCTCAGTGTTTCAGGATTAGAGAGTTATAGAAAATAAGAATTGAGTTCATTAAACATTTCCTCCAGTGGGTAAGGTCTGCTGTCAATCTGCCCTAAAGCAAAGAAGCAATATTTGTGGTAATATAGAATGTAAATACTAACACCCTCACCACAGACACATGTCTGAAGGGGCTGGAGCCGAGCTGGGGTTATTGGTTGGCTTGCCAGGGCAAGATTGCAACTCATCCCTCTGATTACATTCAAAAATCCCCCCTCGGAAAACGACCAGACTCCATGCCCCCATGACTTGGCATCATTGCTTTCTACATTCTGTTCCTTAGAGTCACTTCTTTTCTAAGGCTTGTTGGTAAGAAAATCTATACTTCTTTACAGAGGTCCACGTTTTACTAAGTGAATACATTTTCTTTGACGAAGTACCTATGTTGTTTTCTAGAGGGACACCTGAGTAAACATTCTGCAGCCTTCCTGGTGGTCCTTATTATTTTATCTTGGCCATCTTTTCAAAATAAATGTCAAAAGTTGCAGACCACAGAGGCAGTATTTTCCTCCCTGTTGAGGGGCATGACTTTTTCCTTTATAGCTGGCCAAGGCACGTTTTTGTCCAAGATTCTATGAAACGTTCACAAAAATTCCAGATCCAGAAGCTTCTGCTCCTCTCCCTATAAAGCGAAATGGACTCAACTAGAATACGCTTCAAGAGGTTTTTCAGATCTTTGAGTCTAAAGGTGATCTTTGGGAAGATAAAGAGTTACTCTCTCTTCCAGTCCGTCGTGCATTTTCTTGTGAATCAAACCCAAGATGGATAAAAATGCTTCAAAAGAATTTGATTCCACAACCTTATTAAGAAAACCTCACCAAATATCTTATCATGGACATTGCCCTGGTTTTGAGCCAACGTTTTCTAGGCCTGGTTTCAGGCTACCTGTCTTTCTGTTAGGTCATTTGAGAGGGAGACAAACTTTCTGGCAGAAATGAAAACACCAAAATTTAGAAAGATGAAGTGAATTTCTCAAGTCCACACAGCTGGAGAACAGCAAGGCTGGGACTTGTAACTCCACATCTCCGATTCTTTTTTCTCAGTATTTGTTTATTTATTTGATTTCATCAGGTCTTAGTTGTGGCACACAGAATCTTCATTATGGCACGTGGACTTCTCTACTTTGGTGTGTGGACTCATCAGTTGCAACGAGAAGGTTTAATTATTCTGACGCACGAGGGCTTGATTGCTCCTTGGCATGTGGAATGTTAGTTCACTGGCCAGGGCTTGAACCCATGTCCCCTGCACTGGAAGGCAGGTTCTTAACCACTGGACCACCAGGGAGGTCCCTACTTGATTCTTAATGAATTATGTATTGAATCCCTGTCTCGTTGTTGGCACTGTGCCTAGTGGTAGGGATCCTAGGTATTTAGAAGAAAAGATCCTGACCTGAATCAGGGTTTAGGTGAAGAGACTTCATAACAACAAAATGCTGGGCAGTGGCCATGGAGTGTCAGTGCCTTACAAGCCTATTGGAATCAGTGAGCCCAAGGATCAGTGTTGTACAAGACGGGGGTGCCTCAGGTGGCCTGTAGGATCAGGGAAGACCTCTCAGAGGGGTGACATATGAGCCAAGTCCTGAAGGAAGAATAGGACGTAAGGAGCTGAAGACAAGGACTCCAGGCAGAGGAGACACAAGTCTGGGAGACCCTGCAAGCCCAGCAGAGGAAAGCAATGCCAGCGGGGCCACCGGTGGCCCATAGTGCACAGTGTGAGGGGGTGGCGAGTTCCAGCCTGAGAAACAGACCCAGCTCAGCTCACAGTTGCCCTGCCTGTCAGATACACTGACACACTTCTCGGCTCCCGGACGCCACCCCACTGCCCACAACTGCCACCTCTCTGCTCACACCTATGGCTCCAGCCAGGGGCTTGGCAGCGATGGGCGGATTCCAGAGAAACTCAGGACAGATTCTCTAGCTTGTGTCAATGATTAGAGGAAAGAAATGAGGGACAGAAGGGTGCAATTGAGGACATCATCAGGGCAGATACAGGAAGGTAAGCTATCTTTGTTTCCCCACCAACTTTTGTTTTTTCTGTTGAAGTGTGTGAGAAACTCCCCCATGGGGAGGAGAACAGAGCAGGCTAGAGTAGATAATTTGGGGGCTGCTTGGGAGAGCTCAGTGAATAAACAGAGACATTGAATAGCCTCATTAATATGGGAATGATGACTATAACCCCTGATGCACTGTTTCAGGGTAACTTGCTTGGATTTACCCAAGTTATGTGCAACAGGAGGACAGACAAATAGGCAAGGCCAGTGTTTCTGCCAACGTACCATGCACTAGCCAACCCCCGTCCTAGACGCTGAAGGTAGCAATTTCTATCTTAGCTATTCCTAGGGTGGTGGGAAAGTTAAGAGTGTCGATGGGAAGTGTTTTTGTTTGCTTATTTAAATGCTTGTTTGTGTCCCACTCTAGTACTCTTGCCTGGAAAATCCCATAGATGGAGGGGCCCAGAAGGCACTGTCCATGGGGTCGCGAAGAGTCGGACATGACTGAGTGACTTCATCTCACTTTTGTTGTTTTAATAAGATGACAGACACCATCAGGTCCTCCATGCTTACTTTTTAAAAACATTTTAAATTTTAATATATTTATTTTTGACTGAAGAATAATTGCTTTACGATATTGTGTTGGTTTCTGCCACACATCAACATAAATCAGCTATAGGTATATATATGTCCCCTCTCTCCTTTGAATTTCCCTCCCACCTTTCTCGCATTCCACCCTCTAAGTTGTCACTGAGCCCCAGAAATATTTTTATTTTTTTTAATTGGAGGCTAATTACCTTACAATATTGTATCAGTTTCTGCTGTATAGCAACGTGAATCAGCTATGTGCTCAGTCACTTCAGTCGTGTCTGACCTTGCAACCTCATGGACCATAGCCTGCCACGCTCCTCTGTCCATGGAATTTTCCCAGGCAAGAATACTGGAGTGAGTTGTCACTCCTCCTTCAGGGGATCTTCCCAACCCAGGGATTGAACCTGTGTCTCCTGCATTACGAGCAGATTCTTTACCACTGAGCCACCAGGGAGGCCTGAATTAGCGATATGCGTACGTATATCCCCTCCTTCTTGAGCCTCCCACCCTCCCCCACCATCTCACTAGGTCATCACAGAGTCCAGAGCACATTTACTCTTAATCACATTCTGGAAACTACCCTCAAAGTACTTCACTGCACCTTGCAAAGGAATAATTCCCAGAAAATTTTTACAAAAGGCAAGTCTTCCTCTTCAGTGATTAGAACTGTGAGGGACAGAATATTTACCCGACAGAGTGACAAGGAAGGGGTGTACACCTCCCCCCGAAAGTTCCAGCTACCTCCTAGACTTCTGGTAGCAGAGCAAAGACTGACATCCTACCGGGTGGTTTTCCAGAGTTCATGCAAATGAAGCAAGAACAGTGACTGTTGCTGGGCTAATCAACAAAGTGAGATGCCAGTAATTAGGTTTCAACTGACTCACATCCCATTCTAAGCATTAATTGGGGGGAAATATGCAGATTGCTGGTTAATAATAGAACAGTTTTTGTTCCACAGTCATTTTCTTCCTGTTCATCAATTTGTTTGATTGCTTGTGTAGCAAACACTGGATCTTCCCTGTATATGTTTAGCTATTTGAGACTTTTTTTAAAAAACAGCCTTTTATTAATTAGAGATGTCTATAATGCACAGTTGTAGCTCTTGATGGCCCATGGAAGATTATTTTGAAAATTGGGAGCTTTAATAGTGACATGGTGCTTTCAGAGAATGTTCATGTAGTGGGAAGTAGAATAAAGTGTCTTCCATCTGTGTGAGGGGGTGGGAGAGGCGAGATTCAGATTCTTAAATATACATGTGTTAGAGGTTCAGAGCACAATGTACCCTACTATTTACCCACTTTTGGATAAAATTATCTGCTTAGTCAGATAACAGAAAATTCTGTCCACCCTCAAATCCCATCAACGTCTCTTCTTTCCATATTTATGGTTCTGATTCATTTAATGTAATAGAGTTTTCTCTTCTAACTTTGTGGCACTTTCTCTTCCCAAGAAAGTTCAACAGTCCTTTCTTCCTTCCTGGAATTATGACTTGGTCTGTGACTCCTAGCTGCATTGGGGTCTATTTTTGTGCCTGGATCTGTTCTAGGGAGGGCTTCCCAGGTGGTGCTAGTGGTAAAGAATCCATCTGCCAGTGCACGAGACATAAGCGATGTGGGTTCCATCCCTGGGTCAGGAAGATCCCCTGGAGGAGGACATAGCAACACAGTCCAGTTTTCTTGCCTGGAGAATCCCATGGACAGAGGAATCTGGCAGGCTACGGTCCATAGCACTGCAAATAGCCAGACATGACTTAAGCAACTTAGCACACGCACATGCTGTTCTAAGGAATTATTTACATACTGTAGGTACATGGCAAGTTTGTGAATGGTACCAGAAAAATATAGGAATACAAATTAGTATAGGTTCATAGACTAAACCAGGGATCATCCTGGTCAACTGCCTTATAGGTGATGTGAAGGAAAGAACTATCATATGTAGAGTAGAAAATGAAATGATGGAGTGAAAGAGAGCAGAGATTCTCAAATTGAAGTGTGGGTCAAAATCATGTGGAGCCCCTGCTAGAGTCCAGGTACTGGGCCCTTAGGGATTTAGCCTCAGTAGGTGAGAGGCAGGCCAGGAACTTGCTTTCCTACAAGTTTTAGGAGATTCTGATGCTACGGGTTGACCCTTTGAGCAGAACAAATTAGAGAGCCCATGTGTCACCAAAGCCTTCGATGTACAAAGCTAAATGTTTTAAACAAAGCACCATTGTGAAACACACGCAGCAGCTGCAGGGGTGATTAGATCCTTCAGCTTCCTACTTGCAAATACTGATACAAACAAAATTAGGCAGGGGAATTATGAAACACCAGGCAGCGAACCTAAAACAAATCAATGTGACTTTGGAACTGCTTTTATTTTTATCATTTCTGTGGTTCCTTAGGGAGCCCCAGTGAGAGCTTTGAGAGCTGGTGCTAGCAGGTCTGTATCACAAAAAAGGTAAGGACTATAGCAAGGAATATTAGGAAACTCTTTATATCCTCTAATATTTTTTCAAACATGACATCAAGTCAAGCCAACCGTTTATCGTAAACACCAAGGGGACAATGAAAAGTTGCCAGAGTAAAATCTCAGGGGCTTAAAAAAAAAAAAAGAGAATAAAAGAAATTCATTTTTTTGCCTGAAAATAAGCAGATAAATGACTGATTCTAAGAGACACCTCTTTGTTGGGAAATAAATTTTGATTTTGTAAAGCCATGGTTGCCATATTGAAAATGTGATATAGACCAGTTATTTTAGTAGGAACATTACTTCACTTAATCCTCATGATAATCAAATAATATAATAATTGCTGTCATTGTCACTTTACAAAGGAGAAAACTGAGGCTTAAGGAAATAAAGAAATTTGCATAAAGAAGCCAGCTTGTGAGATAGCTTAGAATTAAAATCTTGTTCTCTTTCCCACCATCTCAACTATTTACACATTGTGGTAAAGTTCTCCCTTCCCTTACACGTTCATGATGATTTTGAGATTCCATGGCACATCTCTTTCCTTTGAGTCATTTTCTATCTTCTAGCAACATAACAACTCCCCACAAAAAATGGGATAGGAGCAATGCATTTATCCTAGGGAAAATCTGCAAGGAGATCAAACCAGTCATTCCTAAAGAAAATCAATCCTAAATATTCATTAGAATGTCTGTTGCTAAAGCCAAATCTCCAATACTTCGGCCACCTGATGCAAAGAGCCACCTCATTAGAAAAGACCCTGGCTATCATAAACCATAAGACAAATGGATAAGAAAGCTGTGGTACATATACACAATGGAATATTACTCAGCCATTACCAAGAATACATTTGAATTAGTTCTAATGAGGTGGGTGAAACTGGAGCCTATCAAACAGAGTGAAGTAAGCCAGAAAGAAAAACACCAATATAGTATGCTGCTGCTGCTGCTGCTGCTAAATTGCTTCAGTCGTGTCCGACTCTGTGTGACCCCATAGAGGGCAGCCCACTAGGCCCCCCATCCCTGGGATTCTCCAGGCAAGAACACTGGAGTGCGTTGCCATTTCCTTCTCCGATGCATGAAAGTAAAAAGTGAAAGTGAAGTCGCTCTGTCATGTCCAACTCTTAGCGACCCCATGGACTGCAGCCCACCAGGCTCCTCTTTCCATGGATTTTCCAGGCAAGAGTACTGGAGTGGAGTGCCATTGCCGTCTCCACCAATACAGTATACTAACGCATATATATGGAATTTAGAAAGATAGTAATGATAACCTTGTATACGAGATAGCAAAAGAGACACAGATGTATAGAACAGTGTTTTGGACTCTGTGGGAGAGGGAGAGGGTGGAATAATTTTGGAAAATGGCATTGAAACATGTATATTATCATGTGTGAAACGAATCACCAGTCCAGGTTCGATGCATGAGACAGGGTGCTCGGGGCTGGTGCTCTGGGATAACCCAGAGGGATGGGATGGGGAGGAAGGTGGGAGGGGTTTCAGGATGGGGAACACATGTACACCCATGGCAGATTCATGTCAATGAATGGCAAAACCAATACAATATTGTAAAGTAAAAATAAATAAATAAATTTCATTTAACAAGAAAAAAAAAAAAAAGACCTTGATTCAGGGAAAGATTGACGGTAAAAGGAGAAGGGGATGACAGAGGATGAAATGGTTAGAAAGCATCATTGATGCAATGGATATGAATTTGAGCCAACTCTGCAGATAGTGGAGGACAGGGGAGCCTGGCATGCTGCAGTCCATGGGGTCTCAAAGAGTCAGACCCCACTCAGTGACTGTACAACAAGGGTAAACCTACATGCTAGCTAATGTTTCCCAGTACAAGAAAATTGCCCTAGAAGTGAAGATGATGATGCTGATGAAATGGTTAGAAAGCATCATTGATGCAATGGATATGAATTTGAGCCAACTCTGCAGATAGTGGAGGACAGGGGAGCCTGGCATGCTGCAGTCCATGGGGTCTCAAAGAGTCAGACCCCACTCAGTGACTGAGCAACAAGGGTAAATCTACATGCTAGCTAATGTTTCCCAGTACAAGAAAATTGCCCTAGGAGTGAAGATGATGATGCTATAAGAAAGACTAGCATATGTTTTAAGTTCCTGATATATATGAAAACTGACAGGAGCTGTATAGCTTTGAGATAAAATTCTTATTCATGTTTCATGAATATTGATTTCATTGAAAATCTTTATTTTTATACTTAGGGCACCATTGTAAAACTCAGGAGGTGGAAAACATGATGTCTGGAGGTGGATAGTATAGACAGTGACTCAGTGATGCCATCCAGGATCAGGCTTTTTCTAACTCACAGTGGTTCTCCAGCCCATCACCATTACTATTTTCCTCTCTACGGATAGTTGCAAGGTGGCTGCTATAGTATCTCTTTGCTGCAGCATGCCAAGAAGGAAGGAAGGAAGAGCTGAGTTGGGAGAAGGGGTCTGTCTTTTTATCTGGAGATAGAATCTTTCCCAGGTGCCTTTTTATATTGATAGCTAGAGTAGAGAAGAGGTAAGAGGTAGAGAGTAATCATAATTGGCTCCAGTCAATTGAGATCCATTTCTTAGGTTTGGGCACATAGTTGATTTGGAAAGAGTCTGAATTAGGTTACAAGAATGAAGGAGGGTGTGGCTGTGGGTAGAAGCATCACTGTTGCCCCCAACAACAAGCCTTNGATAGCTAGAGTAGAGAAGAGGTAAGAGGTAGAGAGTAATCATAATTGGCTCCAGTCAATTGAGATCCATTTCTTAGGTTTGGGCACATAGTTGATTTGGAAAGAGTCTGAATTAGGTTACAAGAATGAAGGAGGGTGTGGCTGTGGGTAGAAGCATCACTGTTGCCCCCAACAACAAGCCTTCTCCCATCTAAAGTCCTTGGTTGGGGAATTTGAGAGACTGTATTCAGTAGGACAGCACTTGCCTTCTAGGGGACCACAATTTAATCCAAATGGCCCTGCAGAGATCAAACACAGGTGATGATGAAGATGAGCGGAAATCACAGTTCTGGTAAAGTTTTATGAAAAACTGCATATAATGTAGAGAGAACACTCCTTATTCACTCTTCCCATATTACATCTTGCAATACGTGCTTATATGTGAGAAGACTTTGATTTGTCCAGTAAATATTAGAGAGCAGAAACAGAATATGGGCAAATCACACATTTGCATTTGTTTTCATTTTTGAGAGTTGCTCTACTAAATGAGAGAAAGAACTTGATTTTATTCTAGCCCTGAAAGTTATTACAAGTGACTCACAATGAATGCTGCATCATTGGATATTAATAACACTTTTTAAAAAGTAAGCCTGCAGGCTGAGTCTTTATTGGATTCTCTTCCAAATGCAATTCAAAATTATTCAGAATGTGGGCTTAAAATATAAGGACGTTCACGAGTGATGAACTCCCACGTGCCACATAGATCCTCTGATTTGCAGCACTTGGATTTAGTTCCGTCTACTCTGTGAATCCTTTTGTAGTCCCAACTGCGCCTCTGATTATGGAGCTTTTAGATACTTCTCTTTTGCATCATTTTAAGTAGATTCCAAAGTTCATAACTAAGGAAAGGCAATTTTTCTAGCCTGTCTCTTTTGTCCCCAGTAAATAACCCATTTTAGGCCACTGGGTTAATTTCTCCTCCTAGCCAGCCATCCAACATACATAGATTTTTTTTAAGTTTATTAGAGTACTGTTTCTTTATAATATTGTGTTAGTTTCAGCTGTGGAGCAAAGTGAATCAAGCTATATGAACACATATATCCCCATTTTGGGGGACTTCCTTCCCATTTAGGTCACCATAGAGCCCTGAGTAGAGGTCCCTGAAGTTTACAATAGGCTCTCATTAGTCACCTATCTTATACAGAGTGTCAGGAGTGTATATATGTCACTCCTGCCTCACTTATTCAGACAATTTACTTGCTCTTACAATAAAGCTCTAAGTATAACACTGGCAGAGAGCCCAAGGAAGTGTTCAATAAATGCTAGTTATTCTTAGCTTTATAAGTATTATTTTACTTATCAGTAGTGTTAAGCGTCCTATTACCTCCATATCTTTACCCAGGTACTCAAGTGGAAATAAGTGTGCAGACTCTGAAGCTTAGAGATTACCTGGAACAGGTCTCCACCAGTTACAGGTACCATGGACAAATTCTTTCATCTCTCTGCACTAAAATTTTCCCCTCTGTAAAATGAAGATATTATAAGTACTATTCTCATTCTCATTTTTTAAGGATTAAAGAACATATCTGCGACTTAGATGACTTTGATTAGATGCATTAGCTACTGACTAGTTCTATTACTTCCCACATCATTAGCAATGCTACTACTACAAAATCTACTGCTTGTACCAAAGCTATTCTGCATCACTCTTTATTGAACATGTATTTTCATCTTCTCTTGTCAATCTATATTCTCCCTATAGCCCCCCAAACCCTTAAAGGTGTGTAACAAACTATCCCAAATACTTGGTTGTGTAAAGTAAGATTTTAATATTTTCATGGATTCTCTGGGTCAGGAGTTTGGGCAGAGCACTGTGAGAACAGCTCATCTCTGCTCAGCAAGGTCTGAGTCCTGAGCTGGGAAACTCGAAGGCTGGCTCCACAGGGCAGCCACAGTTAAAGCAGCCCAAGGCTCGGGCTGGGATCATCCAGGCCGTTCATATGCACGCCTGGCATCTGGCCTGAGAAGACTCAGACAGCAGAGCACTGGAACAGCTCCCTGAGCATCTCTACAAATTTGTTAACTCCCCAGATGATCCAGTCTCCAATACTTTGGCCATCTGACATTGGAAAAGACCGCGATGATGAAGAAGACTGAAGGCAAAAGGAGAAGCAGGCAGCAGAGAATGAGATGGTTAGATAGCATCACTAAGTCAATGGACATAAATCTAAGCAAACTCTGGGAGATAGTGGACGACAGAGGAGCCTGGCATGCTGCGGTCCATGGGGAGTCTCAAAGAGTGGGACATGACTGAGCACCTGAATAGCAACATATGATACTTTCAGTGTGGCAGCTGCAGGCAGGTGGACACTTTACCTAGCAACTAGGGGACTGCACGGTATGTGTCCTGGAAGAAAGAGCAAGGTATATTGCCTTTTGCAAGCTAGCTTCTGAAGTCAGACAGAATTAATTCTGTCATAGCTACAGGCCCAGAGAGGAGCATGCATCCCACCTTGCCATGGAAGAGGGTCCATGTCCCACTGTGAGCGGGGCATGTGGCATGTGAGACCTAAGTGTGGGCATAAATGTAGACCTAAACATGAGCATCTTTGAGAACTAAAATCTGTCATGCTCCCATCACATCTGATCTTTAACATGTAGAACAGCCACCCTTTCCCTTGAAAGACTCCTTGTTTCTCTCCCGCAGTGCATTATGTTGGGGGAAGAGCACTTTTCTCTAACCTGATGGTCTCAAAGGGAGGAGAGGATATGTTTCTGGAGTGGGTCCCCAAGTAATTAGTCCTGAGTCGAGAGTGCTGGAGGAGATCAGTGTTATCTGCCGATTGTTTGACAGCAAGTTTTTCTGCTTCGTGACTCATGGATGCTGACTTTCCTGCTTCAGGGTCACATCCCTAAAGAGAGTCCTTATTTTTCTCATTAACTGGATTTTAGCACTAGCTCTTCAGCTTCTAGGTTTCTGGAACTTCCTTTCTATTATCAACTGCTATATTCATCTGACATTTCATCAAGTCATCCCAAACGCCACCAATGTCTCCTTATTGTCTGTTATATTCAACCAGATTTCTTAGCTTCCTTGTGAGAAGAGCCATCTATTCACTTGTCACTCCTTCCCTTTAGCCTGGATTCTTGTTTCTTCTCAAGTAAGATTTTCCACTATCTCTTCTCTTGCCTTTACTTCCACTAGAATGCCCTACCAGGTTCCTTCATGAACAATTTCCTGTTCTTTGTCACTTTCAAACCAGATTCAAAGCTATGACCCTCCCCTCCAACACCGCCGAGGAAATACTTTCATTCATTCATACATCAATTGGCACTAACATGTATACACACTCATGAACATAGACACACACACACTATTAACAAAGTCATTTTAGAAGATGCTTTTAAATGCTTGAAGTGTTGCACCAGATTGGGATTATGTTGCCTGTATATACACACCTGGATCAACCTGACTACAGTGTGTTTACTTACTAATGTGTCTTTGGTATTTTCATGACACAAGCACATCAGATTGTATCCTATATTGCACATATATTAAATGTGTATCCACTGCCCAGTGGATCCTACTGGCTGACAGAGTTTGGGTTATGAATGGACACGGTTATAAAACCCTCCAAATCATCTGATATAAATATTTTACCAGAAGAGGAAACCAGAGGTTGGTCTAATTATAAACCACCAGAAGAAAAATGGGTAATGACTATGAATGTCACTTAAAAAAAAAAAATGAACTGCTGTCATGTCTCAGAGAACTTGAATATGTTTTCTGTCCCTTCCCATTCTTTCTATTGGCCTACTCTGTACATGTCTGAAAATGGCTAAAGGTGTTTATTTTATCCCTTTGTTTTGGAGACAAAATTGAGGAAACATTCATGGGAAGGGAGGGATGATGAATACTGAGAACAGTTGTGTAGAGTCTATTGCCTGATGAGATGCTCATGCTTTTTAGGTGTCTCTTTGAATTTGGCCATGCCACTGGAACCACTCCCTCTCATTCTGCAGCTCAGCTTTATATCAAGAGTATCCATGGAGGTAAGGGTCAGAGTGTTTCCAGGAAGGTGGTATGATGTCTTTGTAGTGTAAGCACTTGGCTGGACTGAACTACACCTCCCCAAGCCCCTTCTTCTATGATCCTGGTTAGAATGTATCATCAGAGGTAATTTCACACAAGATTTGGAGGTTGGAGGTGATGCATAGCTGCATGCTTTCAATTTGGGAAGGTTGGAGAAGATGCTTTTTTCTCTCACACCTTCTCACTAATGGACTGGTTCACTCTAGTCCTGTTGGGCAGCACCTGTGCTTGCAACTGGTCCACCTTCCCCGGGTCTTCCTCCAATGTCTCCAACTCTTGGGCCAGATGTGTTTAGCTCATGACAAAGCTCCAGCTTCTTTAAGACACCCATGCCACCAAGATGAGAGGCCAAAAGAAGGTCATGGGCTCTGCAGGCCCTTGATCTCTTCCTCTTTACCTCCACCTTCCTTTCCCAACTGCCTGCCCTAGGAAGTTTAGCAAGTCTTATGGAGACAGTTTAATGAGCTGCCACGTGAGTTGGTACAGGTCCCTGTACAAATCCCTGTAACAAATCCACATATATATGGATATATAAATCCCAGTGGTTCTGCTTCTCTGATTAAACCCTGATGCATACAGAGGGTTTTAGTATTATTTTTCATAAAATGGAAAATATGTCATATTTCAGAAATAATATGTTCTTTCTGGGTGGAAAAAAGATAATGTAGGGTTTGGGAATTGGTTCAAATATTGAGCTCTAGACCTTCAACTTTTCAAAGCATTCCATCTCTATCTATATATGGCAAGAATAAAAACATTCAAGGAAAGCCAAGCAGTTTACTAAACATTGGTGATTCTCTTTATAGTTGATCTTCAGGAGATGGTACTACTTTTCACTGAATTTCTTTTTCCCTAAAGAAACTCAGTCTTCACAGTCACTCCTCTCTGATCAGAGAGATGTACTCCCAAACTGTCTTATTCCTTCTCATATCAAACTGCATGTCAAAGAGGTCCTATCTACTTATTCATCCTTTGACTTTTGAACTGAAGGAATTTTTCAGCTTAAACATATATTTTCTGCACTGCACGCTGAGAGGAGAAATCAGTGTTGGCTTTGGAGAGAAACAGGGAAGGCTTTGCTAAGTTGGTGGCCCAGGGAGCAGAGCCATGTATGTCACGGAGATATTCGATTCTGTGCTTTTCCCCTATGAAAGAATGTTGCAGAAAAACTTCATAATAAACCCATTAGCTTTCCAAATCTATTTACCATTTGCTGTCACCCTGAAGGCAGTCATGAAAAGGCAAACTCTCATTCCATGCCTGGTGACTAGAGAGCCATCACGGCAGCCTCCTGCTGGAACCTCCTTACGCATGTTAAACTCTTACAGTCTTTGAGTCCTGCCAGGAGCCAGCGTGAGGAATCCCACCCATGACAAGGTCATGCGGCAAGGCCTGATGGGCAAGGCGAGTCAGGTCTCGAGGGGTCCTCTGTCTGAGCATCTACCCTGAAACCAAAATCTGTCTGTTTACTGTCTGCTATACTATACTCTTCTGACATTACCACCTTTTCTCTGGAAAGAGTTAATTCAGAGCTCCAGTTAACAGTCTCCTGCATAGAAAAAGAATGTCTCGGCTTAACCCCTTTGATGGCTTTCTAACTTATCTGACCGGTCTGCCCGACTTCACAATTTGTGAATTGCGTACAGCCCCCCAACTGCAAGAGGCACAAAGCTTAAAGCATCTTAAAGATACAGAGCCTTTTCTAAAGAGCTAAAAATTATATTGGTGATGGGTTTTCAATGTTGACTCAATGACTGCTGCCAGGCCTCCATATTCTTTATCTTTTAGTCACCTGAGGGATATTAATCAATGTAATTGGGATATAGAAAAAGGAGTATAGTAGTTTTGATGTTAGCAACACTAGACTTTTGAGTTAATTACTTTTCTTTGTTATATATCACTGCACTCCTCTTGTGTCCTCGCTATGTAAGAATGTCACTTTATTTAGTGCTTTCTGAGAGTGGCATCAGACTTTCGGAAGAACAACACTGTTAACACAAATAAGTCTTCTGGTTGACAAACTCTTTTCAGAAAAGGGGCCATAAAATGTTAATTGGCCTTCTGGCCAGAAGATAATGCAAATCACCTAAGACTTGTGTATACAACTAGGTATGCAGAGAGAAAGCCTGGTCTGAATGAGTTAGGGCTGCTGACGCTGCATAATTTTATATTATCCATTGATATCTATGTACAAAAAGGTATAAAAGGCCTTTCTGGACAATAGGGAATGGGCCAGTCACTGGACTGGTTTCCCCCGTGTCTCCTCTTTACTCCTTTTCTGGCTGAATTCCCATCTGGGGCGTAGAGGCTCGCCATGTCTACTTACTTGCCCATGCGAGAGGGAGCCCAAGGTGGGGCATCCCCTGGTATTCAAGAGGATGCTGGTGGCCTAACGTAGATGGTGCAAGTTCCTTGTCTTGGAACTTTATTGGTTTTCTAAGTTATTAGAAACCAAGTTATTCAGCCTCTTTTCTCCACTAAATTTCCTACTATACTATTTCTTCCTAATCTCTTTTATATTTNAGGTGGGGCATCCCCTGGTATTCAAGAGGATGCTGGTGGCCTAACGTAGATGGTGCAAGTTCCTTGTCTTGGAACTTTATTGGTTTTCTAAGTTATTAGAAACCAAGTTATTCAGCCTCTTTTCTCCACTAAATTTCCTACTATACTATTTCTTCCTAATCTCTTTTATATTTCTAAATAAATAAGCTTTCCTCGCCTACACCATTCACCCTTTGAATTTCCCTGGATCCACTGGGGCTGGACCCTGGCAGAGTCCCGCAGATTCCAAGTCAGCATCGCTTTCTATTAGGTTGACAAGCATTAACTACTGCCAACCTATGTGTCATGGTGGTACACCAAGACCCATCCCACCTCCTTTAAATTTGTTTTCTGGAGTTAATTGTTATATGAGATCAAGTAGTGGATGGAATTTGTGGTTGGTTGGTTTGTGGCTCTTGTGTGTTGCCTTTGCCTCAGTTTATTAATATATAAACTGAAATGGTAATAACCACTTAATAGAGACATTGGGAAGATCAAAATAGAGTGGCAAGATTGCCTGCCTCCAGTTCCACACATCCTCTGTCAGGCTATGAAGTTTGGGTGAACTTATCCAAGAATTTGTTGGCTGTGATTGTCACTTGGTGAGGGTCATCTATCAGTGCCAGGGGTGCGTCATGGATGCCATCAAGGCACTGGGGCTTGAGGTGGTTTTCTCCTGCCTCTCAGAACACCCTGCAGCTCAGGTCTTCCCTGTAGCTCAAACAGGAAAGAATCTGCCTGCAGTGCAGGAGACCGGGGTTCGATCCCTGGGTTGGGAAGGTCCCCTGGAGAAGGAAATGGCAACTCACTCCAGCATTCTTGTCTGAGAAATTCCATGGACAGAGTAGCTTGGCAGGCTATATAGTCCGTGGGGTCACAAAGAGTCAGACACAACTGAGTGACTACCAACAGCAACAACTCAGCAAACCCATGTCCATCACTTTCAGGTAACGGAGGAAGGAATTCAAACTTTTTGACATTTTTCATAAACTCAGACAATACAGGAAGAAGGAAGGGATGTCTGTGAATGTCCATATACTGGTTTTGCTTTGTGGAAAATTTCTGCTTATTCCTTGCCTAATGTTAAGTATTTCATACTGGCTACTGGGTTTTGGGCTTCCCAGGTGGTACTCCTGGTAAAGAACCAGCCTGCCAATGCGGGAGACATGAGAGATATGGTTTCGATCCTTGTGTCAAGAAGATCCCCTGGAGAAGGCATGGCAACTCACTCCAGTATTCTTGCCTGGAGAAGTCCATGGACAGAGGAGCCTGACAGGCTACAGTCCATGGGGTCGCAAAGTCAGACTCGACTGAAGCAACAGCATACATGCACTGGGTTTTAGCACGCATGTCTGATGATATAGCTTTAAAACTAGTGTTCTTGGAGTCTGATGGAACAGATTTGATTGGTTGATTGACTCATGAATTCATTCTTCAGGACCTTGATGCCTTATGCCTTGCTTCATCTCGTGCCAGCCTCACAGGTGACACTGATGTCTGAACTTTTCATTTCTGCAAGGAGATCCAACCAGTCCATTCTGAAGGAGATCAACCCTGGGATTTCTTTGGAAGGAATGATGCTAAAGCTGAAACTCTGGTACTTTGGCCACCTCATGCGAAGAGTTGACTCACTGGAAAAGACTCTGATGCTGGGAGGGATTGGGGCAGGAGGAGAAGGGGACGACCGAGGATGAGATGGCTGGATGGCATCACAGACTCGATGGACGTGAGTCTGAGTGAACTCTGGGAGATGGTGATGGACAGGGAGGCCTGGCGTGCTGTGATTCATGGGGTTGCAAAGAGTCAGACACGACTGAGAGACTGAACTGAACTGAACTGAACTGAACCTCCTTAACTCCAATGATCTCCACCACCATTGAACTTAACCACACACTCCCATGACAATACCAAGAACCTGAGACTGAGCCACCTCTAAAATCCTTTTACCTAACCACAAAACTAAGGCTGTGCTCTATGAACCTCTCTGCATCAGTCCTTTGACCTCATTATTCTGCTGCCTTCATTATTACACTTCTGCCTCATTGTTACACTTCTGCCTGTCCTCTTGTGATACCATTAATAATACTTCAGCTTATGTTTAACTCCATCAACCTATCTTGTAAAATTCTAAAGCTTTATTCCTCCAACCTTCTCTTCCTTGCTGTCAAGGTGCTGTGGAGCGTCACTGGAAAAAGTCCCACAGTAATTCTTCATGCCACTCTGCTCATTGACATGCAATGGCCCTACCGCTTGTTCTTCGTTTATTCCAAACTTTTACAAGCTCCCCGATAAGCCTGCCTCTCTTTCTAAAAAAAATCTGCTCCTCCAGATCAAGAAATATCATTATATGTGCAAGATTTGGGGCAATGTCCCCAACTCCAGCTCCTACCACAGTGTTTGGCTTTTTTTTTTAATCAGTAAACATTTGATAATGAAAGAAGACCTACCACACTTCTGAATATCTCAGAGGATAATTCTCCAAGCGCCACAAATAAAATCAAGAGACTAGTTACAACCATTTCAACTGTTTCCATCCCTGGTAATCATCTTAATCCATCATGAACATCTTTCTGTCCACATTCCCAAAGTTAATTCTTTAATTTGCACATTTCAAAAGGCTTAATCACTCTGTTAATCACTCATTCTATCTTCTAAATTTTCAACTATTTATCCTCCAAAATCTCCCTCCTCACAGTGTATGCACACATTCAACTTTCTCCATGTAAAGAAAATTCTTTCCTTTATTATGCTTTCTTTTCAGTCATTTGTTTGTGAAGCAGTTACTTATCCTCCTCACCTTTCCTTAAATTCTCTACCCACTGAAATATGACAAACATACTCAATAGTCCAACTATGGTCTCTCACTAAAAGAATTAATTTCCAAACCAAAAGACATTTTTGAACCCTTGTTGAACCTCTTCTTCCTTTTCCAATTCTGCTTTTATTTCTTCCAACTGAACACTAGTGTTCACCATATGTCGATCAAAGTAGGCCTTTTCTCCCCTTCTCTACACCCTCAATGTAAAGGAAAAGAGGAAAACAATAGAATAGGAAAGACTAGAGATCTCTTCAAGAAAATTAGAGATACCAAGGGAACTTTTCATGCAAAGATGGGCACAATAAAGGACAGAAATGGTATGGACCTAACAGAAGTAAGAAGATATTAAGAAGAGGTGGCAAGAATACACAGAAGAACTATACAAAAAAGATCTTCATAACCCAAATAACCATGATGGTATGATCACTCACCTAGAGCCAGACATCCTGGAATGTGAAGCCAAGTGGGCCTTAGGAAGCATCACTGTGAACAAAGCTAGTGGAGGTGATGGAATTCCAGTTGAGTTCTTTCAAATCCCAAAAGATGATGCTGTGAAAGTGCTGCACTCAATATACCAGCAAATTTGGAAAACTCAGCAGTGGCCACAGGACTGGAAAACGTCAGTTTTCCTTCCAATCCCAAAGAAAGGCAATGCCAAAGAATGCTCAAACTACTGCACAATTGCACTCATCTCACATGCTAGTAAATTAATGCTCAAAAAAATTCTCCAAGCCAGGCTTCAACAGTACGTGAACCATAAACTTCCAGATGTTCAAGCTGGATTTAGAAAAGGGAGAGGAACCAGAGATCAAATTGCCAACATCCTCTGGGTCATCAAAAAAGCAAAAGAGTTCCAGAAAAAATGTCTACTTCTGCTTTTTTGACTATGCCAAAGCCTTTAACTGTGTGGATAACAAATGGGAAAATTCTGAAAGAGATGAGAATACCAGACCACCCGACCTGCCTCTTGAGAATCCTGTATGCAGATCAGGAAGAAACAGTAAAAACTGGTCATGGAAAAATAGACTGGTTCCAAATAGGGAAAGGAGTACATCAAGGCTGTATATTGTCACCCTGCTTATTTAAGTTACATGCAGAGTTCAGTTGAGTTCAGTCACTCAGTTGTGTCCGACTCTTTGTGACCTCATGGACGGCAACACGCCAGGTCTCCCTGTCCATCAGCAACTCCTAGAATTTACTCAAACTCATGTCCATTGAGTCGGTGAGGCCATCCAACCATCTCATCCTCTGTCATCCCCTTCTCCTCCTGCCTTCAATCTTTCCCAGCATCAGGATCTCTTCCAATGAATCAGTTCTTCACATCAGGTGGCCAAAGTATTGGAGTTTCAGCTTCAGCATCAGTCATTCCAATGAATATTCAGGACTGATTTCCTTTAGGATGGACTGGTACATCATGTAAAATGGTGGGCTGGATGAAGCACAAGCTAGAATCAAGATTGCCGCAGGAAAGATCAATAACCTCAAATACGCAGATGTCACTACCTTTATGGCAGAAAGCAAAGAACTAAAGAGCCTCTTGATGAAAGTGAAAGAGGAGAGTGAAAAAGTTGGCTTAAAACTCAACATTCAGAAGACTAAATTCATGGCATCTTGTCCCATCACTTCATGGCAAATAGATGGGAAAACAATGGAAACAGTGACAGACTTTATATTTTGGGGTTCCAAAATCACTGCAAATGATGACTGCAGCCATGAAATTCAAAGATGCTTGCTCCTTGGAAGAAAAGCTATGATCAACCTAAACATCATATTAAAAAGCAGAGACATTACTTTGCCAACAAAAGTCCATCTAGTCAAAGCTATGGTTTTTCCAGTAGTGATGTATGGATGTGAGAGCTGGACTATAAAGAAAACTGAGAGCTGAAGAATTGATACTTTTGAGCTGTGGTGTTGGAGAAGACTCTTGAGAGTCCCTTGGACTGCAAGGAGATCCAATCAGCCCATTCTAAAGGAAATCAGTCCTGAATATTCATTGAAAGGGCTGATGCTGAAGCTGAAACTCCAACACTCTGGCCATCTGATGCAAAGAACTGACTCATTGGAAAAGATCCCGATGCTGGAAAAGATTGAGGGTAGGAGGAGAAGGGTACAACAGAGGATGAGATGATTGGATGGCATCACCAACTCAATGGACATAGATTTGGGTAAACTCCAGGAGTTGGTGATGGACAGGGACGCCTGGCGTGCTGCCATCCATGGGGTTACAGAGTCAGACATGACTGAGCAACTGAACTGAACTACTTTCTCACCTTGAATAACTCATCTACAAATCTGACTGAATTTCTACCTCCCAAAGCTAAATCCTGTGCATCGATTTCTGTTGTTTCCATAAAAAGTTTAATTTCAACAAATCCAAAGTTGAACTAATCATCTGATCCTCCACATCCTAACCTGACCTACCATCCCACTGCCCAAATCAGAAACTCAGGAGTCACCTGAAACACCTTTCTCACCCTTACCACCTATAATCAATCCCTTAATTCTGTCAATGAAAACTCCTAATGCCTCCCCAGTCAAAATGAGCTCTGGATAAATAAGCTTGAAAATGCTTCATATTTTATTTTTCTCTTGGAACATCAAAAAATCTGAGAAGTTCTGCAGTAAACAACGTCTTTCATTTTGTTTAATGCAGCACTTTCAAATTTACAACCACCACTCCCATTGCTAATACCTATAGAAATTTCACAGAATTAAACATTCCTATAAATAGTTTGGGAGCTTCCCAGGTGATACTAGTAGTAAGGAATCCACCTGCCAATGCAAAAGATGTATATTCAACTCCTGAATCAGGAAGCACCCCTGGAGGAGGGCATGACAACCCACTCCAGTATTCTTGCCTGGAGAATCCCATGTACAGAGGAGCCTGGTGGGTCACAGTCCATAGTGTTGAAAAGAGTTGAACACGACTGAAGCAATATAGCATGAATGCATGCACGCAAGGAAACAGTTTGAAGACTTGTTCTTTATTCCTCTTTCTCCAACTGTCACTGCATAATAATAGATACTGCTGATACTCTGCCCAGTTTCCTCAGATATTTTTTTTAGCAACTTTATGCCACCATTGCCCAGCTTCTGTTTTCCGGCCACTAAACACGCATACTTTTGGGCTTCCCTGGTGGCTCAGACAGTAAAGAATCTGCCTACAATGTGGGAGACTCAGGTTCGAATCCAGGGTTAGAAAGAGCTCCTGGAGATGGGAATGGCTACCCACTCCAGTATTCTTGCCTGGAGAAATCCATGGACAGAGGAGCCTGGCAGGCTACAACCCATGGGGTCACAAAGAGTTGGACATGACTGAGAAACTTTCACTTCACTTCAGTTTTTGACATTCAGAGGATTGTCCTTGGGCATGAAGTGTTATTGTGCTCCTGATCTGCATGAGGCAGACCCTAAGCCTTGGCTTCTGCTCTAGAGAGATCCAAAGGAGGCTCAGAATCCACACCTCCTTCATGTACCTTCTAGCCAATGGCCATGGGTGTGATACAGTGAGGTGTAATTTATGCTACACACCTCATTAGGGATTAAACTGAAACTGAGCCCATTCCTGAACACATATCCTTGTTTGGCTTTTTGGCCTCCTCTCTCTTCTGCTTCCCATATTTCCTCATGCAATCTTCTGTAAGCAATGCCTTTATAATCAGTTCAGTTCAGTCGCTTAGTCATGTCCAACTCTTTGTGACTCCCATGAACTGCAGCACGCCAGGCCTCCCTGTCCATCACTTGCACGCAAATCCTGGCTCAGAGTTTGCTTCCTGCCAATGAGAAGCCAACACTTTCATTACAGGCTCTCTCCTTTTATGACTGAACCTACCTCCATATTCCAGTAATGGCCTCTCTGCCTTTGACCTTCCCTTCCTCCACTTCTTCAGGGAAAAACCCCTTACCCAGGCACCTGGACATCCACCATCTGACACAGACCACATCCTCCACTCCAGCTTCTCCTTCCCTTCCAAGTGATCCTAACCTCTGGCTGTACTAAGCAACCATTGTTTTCCAAATATACAAGTGTCCGTCAAGGCATCGCAATATTGCACAAGCTATGTCTATCATCAGAAGTGTCCTTTCTCACCTTTACAAGTCAGCAAATCTGTACTCTTTCTTCAAAAGTATTTCCAATATCCCAGTGACCATTTCCTTAACACTGTCCTCTTGCAGTCTAGCCCTCTGCCCTTCACCTCTAAAAATGTTTGGTCATTATAGTCTAATTGTTCAAATGCTGTCTGACTTCCTTTCTAAGCTGACCTTTCTTAAGGTCAGTTATTCTGAAGGAATAGTCTTGCTTGCTTTGACCATCACAGAATCCCATTAATAGCAGAAGGTACTCAGTAAAATATCCATACAACCTAGAAATCAGCAATCCGTTCATCACTGAGTCCTGGGGTTGAGACATCCCTGTCACAGGCTTAGTGATTTAACTAATCTATGAGAGCAGTGAAATTTTTCAATTCTCTCTGTCTTCCACATTGCCAAACACAAATTATGTAAGTCAAATCCCATGCACAGACAACATCCCAAAATGGAATATTTGATGTGTCAAATTGCTCTCCGTAAGCTTGCTTGCCAGATTGATCTGGGCACTTTAAAGAAATTAAACATCAACTTAATTTTGTGTGAAATAATTAGATTCTACCTTCTTAGGCACTGAGTCTTTCAGGGTTGAACAGTTAAAGCGTATTTACAAAAGAACAGCTGTGTTGCAGGAGGAGATTGGTGGTTCTTATTTTCTCTATTGAGGAGTGGATCTGGGATTTCAGTACTGATAAAGATACAGTGACCCCAGCTCCTGACCTCAAAGTACCTTTCTTTGTGGGCTTGCCAGTGGTTCTACAAAGAAAAACATTATGTGTCTGTGTTTCTGGTGGCGTTTCTTTAAAAAGCAAAATTAATAGTTTCCCCACTGCCCTCTGTCCTCAATTCCCACTACTTGGGAGGATTTTGTAGCTAGATCTGTAACTTGTATGGTCGGTTGAGTTTTATAAGCCCCAAATGGGAAACGGCACAGTGCATTACTGCTTTAGCCTTCTCTGTGACCTACACACCAAAAATGTCATCTGGCTTTTGTCTGTAACAGGATTCCCCAGGAGGTCTCTCCTTCCTGAGTTTGTCTATAGACTGCTGGTTACAAACAAACAAATCAGACCATTCTTCAAATAACTGACCAGGACATTTTGTTATATAATTAATTTGTTCACTTTTAATTGAAGGATAATTGTTCTACAATATTATGTTGGTTTCTGCCAAATAGCAACACTATCAGCCATGGGTATACAAATTTTCCCTCCCTCTTGAACCTCCCTCCCCACCTCCCTCCCCATCCCACCCCTCTAGGTTGTTACAGAGCCCTGGTTAGAGTTCCCTGAGTCACACAGCAAATTGTGGTGATATGTTTTACATATGGTAATGTATATGTTTCATTTTACTCTCTCCATACATTCTACCCTCTCCTTCCTCCCCCTCCCCCACCATGTCCGTAAGTCTGCTCTCATTGTCTGTGTCCCCATTGCTTGACCAGGACATTCTAATTCCAGTGCTTCCATATAATAGGATTTATGTCTGTGGGAGCAAATAAATGCCTGTTCATTTATATTATATGTAATATGTCCAGAAGTCCAACACAAAACACCTATTTTGGAATTAGTGAAATGTGTCTTCCATTATTTTCTATCTGCATCCTTTTTACCCTTTTTTCTTCCTTCTTTTTATTCAATCTTCCCACCATGTGAAAAACAAGGTTCAGTCCAGTTCAGTTCAGTCGCTCAGTCGTGTCCGACTCTTTGCGACCCCATGAATCGCAGCATGCCAGGCCTCCCTGTCCATCACCATCTCCCGGAGTTCACTCAGACTCACATCCATCGAGTCCATGATGCCATCCAGCCATCTCATCCTTGGTCGTCCCCTTCTCCTCCTGCCCCCAATCCCTCCCAGCATCAGAGTCTTTTCCAATGAGTCAACTCTTCGCATGAGGTGGCCANACAGTCCATGGGACAGCAAAGAGTCGGGCACAACTGAGCAACTGAGCATGCAGGCATGTGCATAGTAGAACTTGCTACCTGAAGCGTGAATCCCAGACCAACAGGACCAGCATCTTTTAGGAGCTTATTAAAAATGAAGATCCTAGGTCCCAACCCAGGCCTACTGAGTCCTCTTGGTAAGAGCTCCAGGGGAAAGTGAAAGTGAAAGTTACTCAGTTGTGTCTGACTCTTTGCCACCCCAAGGACTATATGGTCCACGAAAGTCTCCAGGCCAGAATACTGGAGTAGGTAGCCTTTTCCTTCTCCAGAGGATATTCTCAACGCAGGGATCAAACTCAGGTCTCCCGCACTGCAGGCAGATTCTTTACCAGCTTTAATGTTTGAGAAACACTGCAAATAGAAGATGTGGTCTTGTCTTTTCAAGGAAGTTGAAAAAGCACTACATACATGTATGGAAATCATATTCAACATTAAGGATGAATCAAAACATGGTCCTTGCCCTTGAGGATCTTAAAGCTTACAGATGAATAATTCAGTTCAGTTTAGTTCAGGCACTCAGTCATGTCTGACTCTTTGTGACCCCATGAATCACAGCACACCAAGCCTCCCTTTCCATCACCAACTCCCGGAGTTCACTCAGACTCACGTCCATCGAGTCCGTGATGCCATCCAGCCATCTCATCCTCGGTCGTCCCCTTCTCCTCCTGCCCCCAATCCCTCCCAGCATCAGAGTCTTTTCCAATGAGTCAACTCTTCGCATGAGGTGGCCAAAGTACTGGAGTTTCAGCTTTAGCATCATTCCTTCCAAAGAAATCCCAGGGTTGATCTCCTTCAGAATGGACTGGTTGGATCTCCTTGCAGTCCAAGGGACTCTCAAGAGTCTTCTCCAACACCACAGTTCAAAAGCATCGATTCTTCGGCGCTCAGCTTTCTTCACAGTCCAACTTTCACATCCATACATGACCACAGGAAAAACCATAGCCTTGACTAGGCGGACCTTAGTCGGCAAAGTAATGTCTCTGCTTTTGAATATACTATCCAGGTTGGTCATAACTTTTCTTCCAAGGAGTAAGCGTCTTTTAATTTCATGGCTGCAGTCACCATCTGCAGTGATTTTGGAGCCCAAAAAAATAAAGTCTGACACTGTTTCCACTGTTTCCCCATCTATTTCCCATGAAGTGATGGGACCGGATGCCATGATCTTCGTTTTCTGAATGTTGAGCTTTAAGCCAACTTTTTCGCTCTCCTCCTTCACTTTCATCAAGAGGCTTTTTAGCTCCTCCTCACTTTCTGCCATAAGGGTGGTGTCATCAGCATATCTGAGGTTATTGATATTTCTCCCGGCAATCTTGATTCCAGCTTGTGTTTCTTCCAGTCCAGCGTTTCTCATGATGTACTCTGCATATAAGTTAAATAAGCAGGGAGACAATATACAGCCTTGACGTACTCCTTTTCCTATTTGGAACCAGTCTGTTGTTCCATGTCCAGTTCTAACTGTTGCTTCCTGACCTGCATACAGATTTCTCAAGAGGCAGGTTAGGTGGTCTGGTATTCCCATCTCTTTCAGAATTTTCCACAGTTTATTGTGATCCACACAGTCAAAGGCTTTGGCATAGTCAATAAAGCAGAAATAGATGTTTTTCTGGAACTCTCTTGCTTTTTCCATGATCCAGCGGATGTTGGCAATTTGATCTCTGGTTCCTCTGCCTGTTCTAAAACCAGCTTGAACATCAGGGAGTTCACGGTTCACATATTGCTGAAGCCTGGCTTGGAGAATTTTGAGCATTACTTTACTAGCGTGTGAGATGAGTGCAATTGTGCGGTAGTTTGAGCATTCTTTGGCATTGCCTTTCTTTGGAATTGGAATGAAAACTGACCTTTTCCAGTCCTGTGGCCACTGCTGAGTTTTCCAAATTTGCTGGCATATTGAGTGCAGCACTTTCACAGCATCATCTTCCAGGATTTGAAACAGCTCAACGGGAATTCCATCACCTCCACTAGCTTTGTTCTTAGTGATGCTTTCTAAGGCCCACTTGACTTCACATTCCAAGATGTCTGGCTCTAGATTAGTGATCACATCCTCATGATTATCTGGGTCGTGAAGATCTTTTCTGTACAGTTCTTCTGTGTATTCTTGCCACCTCTTCTTAATATCTTCTGCTTCTGTTAGGTCCATACCATTTCTATCCTTTATCGAGCCCATCTTTGCATGAAATGTTCCCTTGGTATCTCCAATTCTCTTGAAGAGATCTCTAGTCTTTCCCATTCTGTTGTTTTCCTCTATCTCTTTGCATTGATTGCTGAAGAAGGCTTTCTTATCTCTTCTTGCTATTCTTTGGAACTCTGCATTCAGATGCTTATATCTTTTCTTTTCTCCTTTGCTTTTCGCCTCTCTTCTTTTCAGTGCTATTTGTAAGGCTTCTCCAGACAGCCATTTTGCTTTTTTGCATTTCTTTTCCATGGGGATGGTCTTGATCCCTGTCTCCTGTACAATGTCACGAACCTCATTCCATAGTTCATCAGGAACTCTGTCTATCAGATCTAGGCCCTTAAATCTATTTCTCACTTCCACTGTATAATCATAAGGGATTTGATTTAGGTCATACCTGAATGGTCTAGCGGTTTTCCCTACTTTCTTCAATTTAAGTCTGAATTTGGAAATAAGGAGTTCATGATCTGAGCCACAGTCAGCTCCTGGTCTTGTTTTTGTTGACTGTATAGAGCTTCTCCATCTTTGGCTGCAAAGAATATAATCAATCTGATTTCGGTGTTGACCATCTGGTGATGTCCATGTGTAGAGTCTTCTCTTGTGTTGCTGGAAGAGGGTGTTTGCTATGACCAGTGCATTTTCTTGGCAAAACTCTATTAGTCTTTGCCCTGCTTCATTCCGCATTCCAAGGCCAAATTTGCCTGTTACTCCAGGTGTTTCTTGACTTCCTACTTTAGCATTCCAGTCCCCTATAATGAAAAGGACATCTTTTTTGGGTGTTAGTTCTAAAAGGTCTTGTAGGTCTTCATAAAACCGTTCAACTTCAGCTTCTTCAGCATTACTGGTTGGGGCATAGACTTGGATAACTGTGATATTGAATGGTTTGCCTTGGAAACGAACAGAGATCATTCTGTCGTTTTTGAGATTGCATCCAAGTACTGCATTTCGGACTCTTTTGTTGACCATGATGGCTACTCCATTTCTTCTGAGGGATTCCTGCCCGCAGTAGTAGATATAATGGTCATCTGAGTTAAATTCACCCATTCCAGTCCATCTTAGTTTGCTGATTCCTAGAATGTCGGTGTTCGCTCTTGCCATCTCCTGTTTGACTACTTCCAATTCGCTTTGATTCATGGACCTGATATTCCAGGTTCCTATGCAATATTGCTCTTTACTGCATCGGACCTTGCTTCTATCACCAGTCACATCCACAGCTGGGTATTGTTTTTGCTTTGGCTCCATCCCTTCATTCTTTGTGGAGTTATTTCTCCACTGATCTCCAGTAGCATATTGGCACCTGACTAGCAGTCAGGCACTTACTGACCTGGAGAGTTCCTCTTTCAGTATCCTATCATTTTACCTTTTCATACTGTTCATGGGGTTCTCAAGGCTAGAATACTGAAGTGGTTTGCCATTCCGTTCTCCAGTGGACCTCATTCTATCAGATGAAAAATTAAGTTGAATAATTAATGAACTTAGGCCAAGTTCCATAGCAGTAGAGCCTGAGAGAGAAAGTTGGTGTGCATGACATTGGGATAGGGTTCTCAGAAGAGAGTGGGAAAGGCTGGATGGGCCAGGTGAAGGGGCTAAGGAAGGAAGGAAGGAAGGAAGGATGTGGTCCCAGCCCTGTGTACCCTGTGAAGAGAGTATCTGGCTACGAGCTGCCCCTAGATTTGGAGTTGAGGACAAAGATGCATTTAGATATGTTAAACTTAACAACTCTCCTTCCTAGCTGAGTTAGGTTCCCTAAGCAGCATACGCCTGTGATTTAAAGTCATCCTGTTGCCTTCCTGAACATCTATGGCTTAAGCAGAGCTTGCAGTGCCAAAAAAAGTCATCAGTCATGGACAAAAGCTTCTGTAAACACTAGTCCAGACAGGACAGATTAGGAAATCTTGAAACTGGATAATTAATCAAGAGAACAAATACTCCTTAGCAAACACTGTAATATTCACATTGGGCTTCCAGTTAATCAATTTACTGGGCCATCTGTCTAAGCAAAGTGGGCAGGAGTCAGTACCCATTGTTGGAGCCTGCAGGGGGCTAGGAGGAGACTGCATGATGAAGGAGCTTCTTACTGACATAAAGGAACCTGAAGGAGTAAGTCTTACACCCATTTCTTTCTTGCCTGAAAGTTGTCGGGAGCCTCAGCTTTCAGAAAACAGCTCCATGGAGTTTGCTGGATATCAGACACATACGTTCAGGCCATCAGCCTGTCTGTATCTGTGAGAGTCTGGGCCAATTCATCTAAGAATCCTCTGTTGTGTCAGCAACACTTTTTAGTTGAATTTTATTGTTAAATTATTCTTAAAATTTTAAAGATTATTGAAAGAGTATTTTTTAGCCAATATTATTTACTTTGGGGGCTTCCCTGGCGGCACAGCAGTAACAAATCAGCCTGCCAATTTAGGAGACAAAGGAGATGTGAGTTCGATCCCTGGGTCAGGAAGATCCTCTGGAGTAGTAAATGGAAACCCACCTATAAAATTTCTCACCTATAAAATTTCATGGACAGAGGAGCCAGGTGGACTACAGTCCATGGACTCACAAAGAGTAAGATACAACTGAGCATGTGCACACACACACACACACACTTACTTTTTTGTCAGCTGGACCCTTACTGGACCCTTACCTATGTAATATTCTATACACAGGATTATAAATGACCAGAGATGATCCTTAATTTAAGGAACTTGCGGGAAGATGAGTGGGGTGAGAAAACATATAAAGGGCATCATCTCCACAACCCCAGCCTCAACCCAGCTGAAATATCCTCTGCCCAGGGGTTCCATACATGGAAAATACCCACACATCTGACTGTAGCTCACAGCACTGAAAGATTCCAACAGAAGGAAAAGGTCTTTGTATGTTATGATTATTATGGTGACCGACACATAGCAGGCATTCCATGGGTGTCTAATAACTGAATGAGAATGCACTAAAAATACAAGGCAGCATTTAATATCTTTGTCAGCAGTATTGGACAATTTGGAAAGAGTGTTCAGGGAAAGTTTTTTCAAATATTAACTGAGTTGTACTTAAATAAAAAAAGAAATGGTGTTCTTACATGGAAGGTACAAACACATAGAAGCAGAAAGGTGTACCCAGACCTCTGAGATACAGATGATTGCTCACTTGCCATGGTGACTTTATCTTGGAAAAACAGGAAGAGATGGTGGTGAAAGTTATGTCAAATTATTTGCATGGATTATTTTCTGGGCTTTATAACAATCCTATACTGCTGCTGCCACTGCTAAGTCACTCCAGTCGTGTCTGACTCTGTGTGACCCCATAGANCATGGTGACTTTATCTTGGAAAAACAGGAAGAGATGGTGGTGAAAGTTATGTCAAATTATTTGCATGGATTATTTTCTGGGCTTTATAACAATCCTATACTGCTGCTGCCACTGCTAAGTCACTCCAGTCGTGTCTGACTCTGTGTGACCCCATAGACGGCAGCCCACCAGGCTCCCCTGTCCCTAGGATTCTCAAGGCAAGAGCACTGGAGTTGGTTGCCATTTCCTTCTCCAGTGCATGAAAGTGAAAAGTGAAAGGCAAGTCGCTCAGTCGTGTTCGACTCTTAGCGACCGCATGGACTGCAGCCAATCAGGCTCCTCCGTTCTTGGGAGTTTCCAGGCAAGAGTACTGGAGTAGGTTGCTATTGCCTTCTCCAGGAGTTAGTAACTATTATTGGCTTTATCTTACAGATGAGGAAACACAGACCTAGAAAAGAAACATCTGTTCTACATCATTCAGTGGCGTGCAAGGGCTAGGTTTGGAATTCAGTGGTCTGTACATGGATTCTGAGTTGGTAGCCACTGCAGTTGCTGCCACCCTGTAAGGTTAAGTGAATGACCCCTGGACCCGGACCAAGAGCCATTTCTCTAAAGTCATTGGCTCATATTCTGCTGGACAATAGTCATCATCTCCGACAGAATAGTTGGAGGGGCTGAGGCTGGAAATCAGTTGGAAGAATAGAAGTCTGCAGAAATATTTTTCCAGATTTCTAATTGTGGTAGCAGATGCTGTATGTCAGACAGGTGCAATTCCTGGATCATATCATAATTCTACTTTTGAATGTTTGAAGAGCTGTCATACGGTTGCCCAGAAAAGCAACACAACTTTACATTTTTACCAACAGTGCCCAGAGGTTTAAATTCCTCCATGTCCTCACCAACACTTGTTAGTTTAGTTTTTCTTTTCTTTTAATAGTAACCATCCTAACTGGTATGAGTTGGTTCTGATTTGCATTTCCCTGAAGATTAGTGGTATTGAACATAAATTCATGTTCTTATTGGCCATTTGTATATCTTCTTTGGAGAAAGGTTCTACTCGAGTATTTTGTCTTTCTAAAAATCAGATTTGCTTTGTTGCTATTGTTAGTAAACTCTATTTTTTTTAAGTTTTAGCTTTACAAAGAAATGAGCATGAGTAGAAAGTACAATTGCCACATACTCTCACCTCCAATAGTTAATTCGCCTACTATTAAAATCTTGCATTAATGTGTATATTTGTCACAATTGATAAGCCAATACTAATACATTATTAACTAGATTTCATAGCTTACACTAAGTTTGGTTTTTGTGTGCATGTTACGCAGCCTACAGGTTTTGGTAATGTATAACCATATAATGACATGTCTCCACATGTATCATATAGGATAGTTTCACTGCCCTAAAATTTCCCTATGCTCAGCCTATTTTTTATGTATTTATTTATTTTTTAATGGAAGGATAATTGCTTTACAAAATGTTGTTGTTTTCTGTCAAACCGCAACATGAATCAGCCATAAGTATACATATATCCCGTCCCTTTTGAACCTCCCTCCCATCTCTCTGCCCATCCCACCCCTCTAGGTTGATACAGAGATTCTGTTTGAGTTTCTTGAGCCTACAGAAAATTTCTGCTGGCTATCTATTTTACACATGGTAATGTAAGCTTCCATGTTACTCTTTCAACACTTCTCACCCTCCCCTCCCCTCTCCCCATGTCCATAAGTCTATTCTCTATGTCTGTTTCTCCATTGCTGCCTTATGAATAAATTCTTCAGTACCATTTTTCTATATTATGTATATATGTTTTAGAATACACTATCTATCTTCTCTTTCTGACTTGCCTCACTCTGCTTAATAGGCTCGAGGTTCATCAACCTCATTAGAACTCACTCAAATGTGTTCCTTTTTATGGCTGAGTAATATTGCATTATGTATAGGTACCACAACTTTTTTATCCACTCACCCATCACTAGACAGCTAGGTTGCTTCCATGTTTTAGTTATTGTAAATAGTGCTGCAATGACCAATGGAATACATGTTTCTCTTTCAATTTTGGTTTTCTCGGGGTACATGCCTAAGACTGGGATTTCTGGGTCATATGGTGCTTTTGTTCCTAGTTTTTAAAGGAATCTCCATACTGTCTTCCATAGTGGCTGTATCAGTTCACATTCCTACCAACAGTGTGCTCAGCCTATTTATTCATCACTCCTCCACACCGCTGGTAAGCACTGATTTTTTTTTTTCTTTCTCCCAAGTTGTGCCTTTTTTTCCAGAATGTCATATAGTTAGAACTGTATAGTTTGTGGCCTTTTCAGATTGGCTTCTTTCACTTAGCAACTTGTATTTAAGGTTCCCCCATCTCTATTCACACCTTGATAGCTCATTTCTTTCTGTAAATGAATAATATCCCAATGTATGTATACACCACAGTGTTGTTTTGATTTTTTTTTTCCATCCACCTACTGAAAGACATCTTGATGTATCTGTCTTGGCAATTATGAATAAATCTGCTGTAAACATTCATGTGCAGGTTTTTATGTAGGCATAAATTTTCAATTCATTTGAGTAACTACAAAGGCATGTTATGGCTGGATCAAATGGCAACAGTATGTTTAATTTTTTAAGAAATTTCTAGGTGATCTTCTGAAGTGGCTATACTATTTTGCATTCCCACTAGCAATGAGGGCTTCCCTGGTGGTGCAGAGGTTAAAGCATCTGCCTGCAATGCGGGAGACCAGGGTCCAGTCCCTGGATCAGGAAGATCCCCTGGAGAAGGAAATGGCAACACACTCCAGTATTCTTGCCTGGAGAATCCCATGGACAGAGGAGCTTGGTGGGCTACAGTCCACGGGTCACAAAGAGTCGGACACAACTGAGCGACTTCATTGCACTTCACTAGCAATGAATGAGAGTTCCTGTCGCTCCACATTCTTTCCAGCACTTTACGTTGTCCATGCTTTGGATTTTAGCCATAATGACAGATGTGTAATGGTATATCATTGTGTTTTAATTTGTAATTTTTTAATGACATATAGTATTGAAGATATTTTCATATGTTTATTTTCCATTTGTTTATCTTTGATGAGGTATCTGTTCAGACCTTTTGTCCATTTAAATTGGGTTGTGTGTTTTCTTATTATTGAGTTTTAAGAGTGCTTTGTATAATTTAGGTACAAGTCTTTTTTTCTCAGATATGGTTTCACAATATTTACAAGACTCAGAATTATATACATGTCTCAGTCTGTGATTTGTCTTTAATTTTAATTAAATCCAACTTGTCAAATTTTTTTTTTTCCTAATAGATGATGCTTTTGTAACTGTATCTTAAAAAGGCATTGCCAAACCTAAGGTCACCTAGGTTTTCTATGCTAGATTTTAGGACTTTTATAGTTTTGATCTATGATCCCTTTTGAGTTGAACTTTGTGTAAGTTCTGTGTTTCTATTCTTTTTCTTTTCTTTCTTTCTTTTGGCTTGTGGATGTCCAGTTGTTCCAGCACCATTTGTTGAAAAAGCCTATTATTTCCCTTTTGAATTACCCTTGTTTCTTTTTCAAAGATCAGTTCACTATATTTGTGTGGGTCTATTTATGGATTCTCTCTCTCATTTCATTGATATGTTTGCCTATTTTTCACCAATAGTCCACCCTCTTCCTTACTATAGTTCTATGTCTGAGTTATATAAAGTTACTATATGTGTGTGTGTGTGTTAGATATAAATTTACTATAGCTTTAAGTCTTAAACTTGGGGACTATCAGTCAACTATTTATTTTTTATACTCTAAATTTTGCAGTTTTAAAAATGTGTGACTATGAATCTTTATAAATGAACATTGTTACTTTCAGAGTCTGCATAGGCAACTGAGGTTACCATGCCCTTCTGTTTATCAGCACACCTCAGTCTATCAGCAGAGTATTGGGATCTGGTACCTCCAACCACTATTGAGATAGTGGTACCTCCAGTCGCTATTGAGATCAACATCAACGCATCAATCATGTTATCAAATGTTAACGCATCTTATAGAGCTTTCTACTGCCTTGAGGCATAGAATGCAGTGCCTAGAGGACACTCAGATGACATGGCCAGGAAAGAGGTAGATTGAGGGAGGCAGTGGCAGGCTGATCACCCGTCGTGCTGCCTGTTAAGCCATGCTTGGAGCTGAGTTCTGGGATGAGGCCTCTCGGTTGGGGGCTGCCATCAGGTTCTGGCTGGCTGCCCATCATCCAGGATCCTTCACTTTGCCCACTGACCCTCTACCTTCTAAATACTTAAATTCCTCCACCACAGCCCTCTTTTTAGGTCTCTAAAGTCTCATCCTTAAAAACATTTCTCCTTTGACCCACAAAGACAAATTACACACACGCACATACACACACATATATATTTCCTCCTCTTGCCATGTGTGATGTAAAGAATTAGACTCTGTCCCAAAATGAATTATCAACTCTGTCTAGAACACAGCCAATAAAGAGAGGGGTGTAATCTCTGATAGAGCCTTGTCCCTGCTGTGTACATTTTTATTTGCTAGTAATCAGGATATAATCCACACTACATATTGAAGTACTCCCTTTTCATTTTCTCTGTCTCTTGAGTATACATTCCTGGCTGTAAACAGCGCTAGTCTTATATTGGTTTTTTCATTTAAATCCCTTTCCATCAAAACTCATACAAAAGGACTGGCCAAGTGGTGAAACATATATAGATGAATCATGCCTCTTGCTATGGTGACCACACCTCAAAACAGTACAGTGTGATGATAGGCTCCATCAAGGCAAGGAACTGAAAAGACTTTTTCCAAATTAGACAACTACACAAAGTAGAGGGGTATTCTGTTCTCCATGGAGTAGAGAACAGTAGTCAGTCATTCTATCCCTCACCAGGGTAACACTCCCAATTC
>SJYX01022910.1:273543-309246 GCA_006410675.1 Oreotragus oreotragus
TCCAGTACTCTTGCCTGGAAAATTCCATGGATGGAGGAGCCTGGTAGGCTGCAGTCCATGGGGTCGCTAGGAGTCGGACACGACTGAGCTACTTCACTTTCACTTTTCACTTTCATGCAGTGGAGAAGGAAATGGCAACCCACTCTAGTGTTCTTGCCTTGAGGATCCTAGGGATGGGGGAGCCTGGTGAGCTGCCGTCTCTGGGGTCGCACAGAGTCGAACACAACTGAAGCGACTTAGCAGCAGCAGCAGCAGAGTGTAAAACAGACAGCAGGACAAGGGGCATATCTTCAGCTCACACTTTTTCAAGTACCGACTAACTAGTAGGTGGACCCTGCCCATTTCTTGCTTCTCTTTTCACTTATCCACAATTTGTCCATTTCATGTTTCATTGTGTCAAAAGAGAGATATTATACAGAGCAGTAATGAAATTCAGAATCATCAGTTTGGTTACTTTTTTAAATATAACTGATAAAAGGCTAAATAGGAACAGATGTTGAAGTTACTGACACAAATTTGAGACTCGGGAATATTTGATTTTATTTGGGTTCACGTTTTCCTACTCACTTGGCTGGGTCTTTCCATAACTGTCAGGACATATCTTGCATACATAAACATTCAATAACTATGAATTGAGCAAACTAATATATAATGCTTGGGTTTGCCAAGTTAATGAAATATGGCAATTGAAACATTTGAAATATGGACCCGAAGAGCTGAAGTTATACTTTTTAAAAGTTTAATTTGTTTGCATGTGTGTTTAAACAGCCCATGGGGCTGGGAGCTTCTGTGTTGGGCAGAACAACCAGCATGGAGTTTTACAGATGAGATCACACAACCTTTCTAGCACCTTCTTCCCAGAGGTCTGCTACTCTCTCAGTATTTCAGTAGCATATTCTAACTCAGTATTTTCAAATATAAATAATGCATAGGTATCTTTCAAAAGAGAAACAAAATTCCTCAACTCTAATGCTGTTTCAGAATTTGATTTGTCTTTCATACTATGTGATGCATGATGGCCCCCACTTTTCCATTATTAAACATCCACAAAACCTTTATTTGTCTCAGGTAATGACATTGTAGAGCTTTTATGCAGCTCCATAACAAAAAAGTAGGTCCTAAAATGGCAGGACAAGTCTTATAAGGATCATCTGGGGGACCGGAAATAGGCCTTAAGGCGTGGATCTTTTATCCATCCACCCAGTGAAAATCCTAAAAATAAAAAATAAAAATTCCTCTAGAGAATTCATAAACTTCAGTTTGATTGATGCTGTTCTAACATCCCTTGTAAAATGTCCTACTTCATGGCACTATGCTCCTGACAAAAACCTCCAGTTTCAGAAGATGAGTATCCTCAAGCAGGATTCTAGCAATGCTGACAGCCAGCCATGGAATCAACACAGTCAGGGTCTAGTGTAGGGAATCCTCTCTCAACAAATCAGAACCCACTGTGGAGCTGGAACTCCTTTCCCCTCCAGAATGGTCTGCAAGGAAAAGGAAAAGGATTAGCTAAATATCACTACCACCAACTCGCAGCCTGAAATTTCATGAGAAAGTCACTTTGGTCATTGCGTATCATTCTTTTGTCTGTTTCATGAACCTGAGTCTCTTTGAAACATTTAGTCTTGAAGGGGTTTCATGAGAGGTTCTGATGTCAATCTAAGACTGTTTACGCATCTCTCCCCTTGTAAGTGAAGTCGCTCAATCGTGTCCGACTCTGCGACCGACACCTGACATCGGATGGTTCGAGGAGACAGGTACCCTAAGAGGTCCGTTCTTATGACCTCACACAACGGTAAAGGAAGAGGTCCCCTAGAAGGACTGGGTCCCTAGCTTGGGTCCAGAGGGCGTAACGTCCGTCTGCGAAATTGGAGACTCGGTGGTCCCTTCAGTATTGGAGACACTAGTTTCAAGTGAACGACATGTTGCTCAACATGAAAACACCAGTCCTAAACCACGTATCTGAAACTGAGTTCTCTTTACAGAATTACTACATCTACATGAAACGAGGAGTACTGGGTATACGACTCTTTGGGGGATGTTGTATTACTGAACATTTATTGAAGTACGGGAGGACGGACAGACTTTAAATGTAAAGAATTAACCTTATAAATTAAAATATAACACCCAACAAAATTATAGAGGGTTGTTTAAGTAATTGAGGAGTCACAATGGTAGGGTCGCAGAGGAAAATAGAGAGGTGTAGGTACTCAGTAAATCTCAGTGACCGTATCTTGTTGTGGGAGTGATCGGAGGAGTTCTTTGTCTTAGTTTGGACAAATAGAATACCCCGAAACATCACAGTGACTTTCTACCCATAAGATGTCGTCACCCGAGTTAAGAGGTGGTAGAGGGAGGGAGGAAAGACGAGTAGGAGACGTTTGTAAAGTTTCTAAGTGACCTTCGGGAGGGGGTCAGAGGTGGGGTTCCCTTGAGAGGGGGGTTTGGGGATGAGATGAAAACGAAAACAAGTGATCAAAATTTCTTAAGTGGACGGTCAGCAGGAGATGTGAGAGATGCAGTTTCGATCCCTGGGTCAGGAAAATCCCCTGGAGAGGAAGTGGCAATCCACTCCAGTATTCTTGCCTGGAAAATTCCACGGGTAGAGGAGCCTGGAGGCTACAGTCCATGGGGCCACAAAGAGTTGGATATGACCGAGAGACTGAGCACACACACAGGAGGAAAAAACAGTCCAGCAAGAGCCAGTTTGCATGATGTGTAAACTCCATTCATTGAATCAGATTTTTTTAAAGGAAATGTTTCTGTAAGTACCTCTTTCTTATGTGCGTATTTGAAGTATGGTGTTTATTTCTTCCAGTTGCTAGCATAGCCAAGTGTCACATGGCACATCACATTCACATTTAAGCTTAGATACATTAAAGCTGGTGCAATTTCCCTGAAGAAAAACATGACTTCAAAGAGTACCCTGATTATGGTATTATCCCACTCAAATGGAAACAACATTGGCAAATTTGCCAGGGGATGGATTTCAATGACTAAACTCAAATCTTCAGAAGGCATAATAAAACAGTAGAAAACATTCCAAATGATCCAAATCACTGAAGATGTAATTTTAAAAAATATAACCAGTCTTTTCAGAGAACTTGTCTGGTGACCCAGTAGTTTCAGAATCTTGACAATCCTCTGAGGTTATTAAAAACATGTAGAACCAGACTATTTATAGCCTCCTAATTTCTTCATGGTCTTCCAAATTTGCAGTTTCATCTAAATTTATACATCTTCTGGATAAGAAGTATGATTTCAATATGCAAATAGGTTTGTCACTTTATATTACAGTGGAACTAATTGGTGGTCATCAGCCTCAGAAATTTACATTGTATTGTGGGAGAAGGAAATAAAAGAATTAGAAGACTCATTGGTTAGCTTTTGGTGCATAACAAACTAAAACTTACTGGCTTAAAATCTTCTAGGACCTGCCCCTACAGGCCAGCGTTGTCTCTACATTACATCATGCATATACAAGGAAGCAAGAAATACAGGTTTTCTTGATTTGGGTTTTAATTTTGTCTTTATTGAAACTGACATATTACAATTATCAGATGGCTCTTCAACTATGTTATTTTAGTAAAAATAAATTTAATGTAAAAATCCCCATGGCTCTGCAGGTCAGTAATTGGGCTAGGCTGAATTGATTGGCTGTCCTGATCTCACTGGGCTAGCTCACATGTCTGGGGTCAGCTACCAGATATCTGTAGCTGTCTAATCTAGGATGATTTTGAGTAGGACATTTCATTTCTGTTCCACATTTTTAAAATATCTTTTATCAGGGTAGCCTGGGTTTGTTTTCATGGTAGTTGCATGGTTCCACAAGAAAGACAGAAGTATGAAATGCCTCTTAAGATCCAGAGTCAAGACTGACATAGTGTCATTTTTGCTGCCCAAGCAAGGCACAGGTCAGACCAAAGTCAAAGGATGGAGAAATGGACTGTCACACTAAGTGAAGTAAGTCATTCAGAGAAAGAGACATATTGATATGATATATCTCTTATAAGGAAAATCTGAAAAGATAATCTAAAAGATAAAAATGAACTTACTTACAAAAGAGAAACAGACTCACAATCTCAGAGAAGGAATTTACGGTTACCAGGATGGAAGGGTCAGGAGAAGGGATAGTTAGGGAGTTTGGGATCAACATGTATATACATACTGTTATATTTAAAATAGATAACCAACAAAGGCCTACTGTATAGCACAGGGAACTCTGCTCGATGTTATATAACAACCTAAATGGGAAAAGAATTCAAAAAAGAATAGATACATGTATAGGTGTAACTGAATCACTTTGCAATACTATCACAACATGGTTCATCAACTATGCTGTGCTGTGCTAAGTTGCTCAGCCATGTCTGACTCTTTGCAAAACCATGGACTGTAGCCCTCCAGGCTCCTCCANCCTAAATGGGAAAAGAATTCAAAAAAGAATAGATACATGTATAGGTGTAACTGAATCACTTTGCAATACTATCACAACATGGTTCATCAACTATGCTGTGCTGTGCTAAGTTGCTCAGCCATGTCTGACTCTTTGCAAAACCATGGACTGTAGCCCTCCAGGCTCCTCCATCGATGGGGATTCTCCAGGCAAGAATATGGGAATGGGTTGCCATGCCCTTCTTCAGGGGATCTTCCCAATCCAGGGATTGAACCCAGCCTCCCAAATTGCAGGAGAGTTCTTTGCCATCTGAAGCACCAGGGAAGCCCAAGAATATTGGAATGGGTAACTTATCTCTTCCACTGTATAATTGTAGGGAATTTGATTTAGGTCATACCTGAATGGTCTAATGGTTTTCCCTATTTTCAAGTTAGGTCTGAATTTGGCAATAAGGAGTTCATGGTCTGAGCCATAGTCAGCTCCCAGTCTTCTTTTTGCTGACTGTATAGAGCTTCTTCATCTTCAGCTGCAAAGAATATAATCAATCTGATTTGAGTACTGACCATCTGGTGATGTCCATGTGTAGAGTTGTCTCTTGTGTTCTTAGAAGAGAGTGTTTGCTGTGACCAGTCCATTCTCTTGGCAAAACTCTGTTAGGCTTTGCCCTGCTTCATCTTGTACTCCAAGGCCAAACTTGCCTGTTACTCTGGGTATCTCTTGACTTTCTTCTTTTGCATTCCAGTCCCCTGTGATGAAAAGTATACATATATATATTTTTTTGGTATTAGTTCTAGAAGGTCTTATAGGTCTTAATAAGACCATTCAACTTCAGCTTTTTTGACATTACTATTTGGGGCATAAACTTGGATTACTGTAATACTGAATGATTTACCTTGGAAATTAGCAAAAATTCTGTCATTTTTGAGACTGCTCCCAAGTACTGCATTTCAGACTCTTTTGTTGACTATGAAGACTACTTCATTTCTTCTAAGGGATTCTTGCCCACAGTAATAGATATAATGGTCAACTGGGTTAAATTCACCCATTCCAGTCCATTTTAGTTCACTAATTCCTAAAATATCAATGTTCACTCTTGCCGTCTCTCATTTGACCACTTCCAATTCACCCTGACTCATGGGCCTGACATTCCAGGTTCCTATGCAATATTGCTCTTTACAGCATCGGACTTTACTTCCAACACCAGTCACACCCACAACTAGGTGTTGTTTTTGCTTTGGCTTTGTCTCTTCATTCTTTCTGGAGTTATTTCTCCATTCCTTTCCAGTAGTATGTTGGGCACCTACCGACCTGGGAAGTTCATGTTTTTTTGTTGACTATGAAGACTACTTCATTTCTTCTAAGGGATTCTTGCCCACAGTAATAGATATAATGGTCAACTGGGTTAAATTCACCCATTCCAGTCCATTTTAGTTCACTAATTCCTAAAATATCAATGTTCACTCTTGCCATCTCTCATTTGACCACATCCAATTCACCCTGACTCATGGGCCTGACATTCCAGGTTCCTATGCAATATTGCTCTTTACAGCATCGGACTTTACTTCCAACACCAGTCACATCCACAACTAGGTGTTGTTTTTGCTTTGGCTTTGTCTCTTCATTCTTTCTGGAGTTATTTCTCCATTCCTTTCCAGTAGTATGTTGGGCACCTACCGACCTGGGAAGTTCATGTTTTGGTGTCGTATCTTTTTGCCTTTTTATATTGTTCATGGGGTTCTCAAGGCAAGAATATTGAAGTGGTTTGCCATTCCCTTCTCCAGTGGACCACATTTTTTCAGAACTCTCCACTGTGACCCGTCCATCTTGGGTGGCCCAACACGGCATGGCTCATAGTTTCATTGAGTTAGACAAGGCTGTGATCCATGTGATCAGTTTGGTTAGTTTTCAGTGATTGTGGCTTTCATTCTGTCTGCCCTCTGCTGGATAAACAGAGACTTGTGGAAGCTTCCTGATGGGAGAGACTGACTCTGGGCAAAACTGGGTCTTGTTCTGAATGGTGGGGCCATGCCCAGTAAATCATTAATCCAATTTTCTGCTGATGGGCAGGGCTGTGTTCCCTCCCTGTTTTTTGGCCTGAGGCCAAACTACGGTAGGGATAATGAACACCACAGTAAGCCACTGTCAACCCACACTTCTGCCAGAGACTCCTGCACACTCATGGAGTTGGTGATGGACAGGGAGGCCTGGCATGCTATGATTCATGGGGTTGCAAAGAGTCAGACATAACTGAGTGACTGAACTGAACTGAACTGAATACAAGTTACCTACTCACCATTGTTTCTACTTGAAGAGATTTTCCACTTACTTAGCCAGTCCTGTCTGTATTCTAGTCACAACTGATCTCGTCCATGCTCTTGGTTTTCTCCAATTTTTTAAAGCAAAACAACATAATGGTCAATTGTTGGTGATTACTGTCTAAAATTTTCCTGTGATAGTTGATAGCTGAGGTACTTGGTGAATGTTTGTGATACTTGATCTGGATAGGGAAGTTTTACAACTCTAAGGATTTAATAAAAGACCTATCTGCTGTCCTGTGGACTTCCCTGGCAACTCAGAGGATGAAGGATCTGCCTGCAATGCTGGAGACCTGGGTTCAGTCCCTGGAGAAGGGAAAGGCTATCCACTCCAGTATTTTTGCCTGGAGAAGTCCGTGGACAGAGGAGCCTGGTGGGTTACCACCTATAAGGTTGCAAAGAGTTCGGCACGACTGAGTTGACTAACACTGTCACTTTCACGTTACACTATGGGACACCATCCCTGAAGTTCGGCACCTACTTGTGTAAGAAAAAAGGAAAAACTCAAAAATTTATTAATAGTACTGCATTTGGGATGCAAGCTTGGATAAAGACATGAAGGTCTTATCTGTCCAGACAGGAAGGCATGCTCCTCATCAGAGATCCTGGCGATGGACCTGGGCTGCCAGTAAATAGCACTGGCAGTGAAGCCAAGTTCTGGACTTTCACCAGTAGAGGGCTGACATGAAAGCTGGTAGACAGGTGTGGGGAGATCCCTCTAGACCAGTGTTGTCCAACAGCAGAATAATGTCAGGCACTTGTGTAACTCTGAGTATTCTAGTACAGGTGGACCTCACTGTACAGTGCTTTGCTTTATCACAGTTTACAGATACTACTTTTTTTTTAACAAATTAAAAGTTTGTGACAACCCTGCATCAAGCAAGTCTATCAGCACCATTTTTCCAACAGCATTTTTCTCACTTTATGTCTCCATGTCACATTTTAGTAATTCTCACAATATTTCAAATATTTCCATTATTGTTATATTTGTTATGGGAATCTGTGATCACTGTTTGATGTTATTACTATGACTTGCTGAAGTCTCAGATGATGGTTAGCATTTTTAGCAATATTTTTAAATTAAGGCATATCCATTCCTTTTTAGACATAATGCACACTAATAAACTACAATATAGTCTAAGTCTTATATGCACTAAGAAACCAAAAAAATTCATGTGATTTACTCTATTGTGATATTCACTTCATTGAGATGGTTAGGAAGTGATCCCACAATATCTCCAAGGTATGCCTGTGGTCACATTTTAAAGGTAAAAAGAAATAAATGAAATTAGCTTTAAGAATATTTTTTAATGCTATGTATCCCAAATATTAGATCATCAATAAAGCATGACACTCACTTGCCTTTGAGGGCAAAATGTATGCCATGGTCCGGCCTGCAAGCTCTGTGTCTAGCACAATGCTTGGCACATAATGCATCACAAATATCTGTAAGCTCAATGAAAACACAAACACCAACAATAATCATTGAGTAACTGTTGTATGCTCTGAGGTGGTTCATTGTCTAGAAGCATAAGCACTTGATAAAGTTTTGGTTCAAAATTCTTGAAACTAAAGGCCATCCCAACTATTTTAATCATAGAGTCTTAATCTTTAAATTATATAAATGACTTACATCATCCCTGACTTCCACTTAGCAGCTTATCAGAGGACAGAAATTCCTTAGACATGGAGTAAGTCTGACATTTAGGAGTGTTAGTGAGACAACCAAGAGAACATTGTAAAAACAGCCCTTGGGTGCCTCAGGGTCCTTCATAAGGACGTATATTTATTTTCCAGTAAATGGATTTCATGTAGTTTACCCTTACACGTCCCATTTGACTCTCAGTTCTATGACAGCTATTTTTTTCTGCTATAAAACCACTTAGACTCTTAACTCCACTTGATGGGCACTACTTCAAATATTCACAAAGCTCTCTGTAAATGTCCAAGATTCCTTTCTGCATCCATAAATACATCAGTAAAAGAAGAATCACGTATCATGTCAAAAGACAGGTTCATATTTTAGCCTGAGATTCTCTTTGAAGTTGGCAATCCTAAAATATTAGTCACGACTTTTAAAAAAATGTTTTCTTTCGTTTTGCTTTCCCAGACAAAGAAATACAGGGTGTGAAAGGAGGGGAAACATGAGCCCAAGGAATAATTCTCAGTGGCTGGCAGACCCCAAAACTGGACCCACCAACCTGACCAACACTACTGCCATATTTAATGGGTGTGAATCTCATGGCTGAGATTAACAAGCAACCTCTCAGCTTTTGTCTCCCTAATCATTTAGTCAATAAACCAAAAATTATTTAACATTTTCTATTGTTTTAAAAGATTGCTTTGATGTAGACCATTTTTTTAAGTCTTTTTAAAATGTGTTACAATATCACTTCTGTTTTATGTTTTGGTTTTTTGGTTGGGAGTCGTGCGGAATCTTTGCTCCATGATCAGGGATCAAACCCACATTCCATGAGTTGGAAGGTGAAGTCTTAACCACTGGACTACCAGGAAAGTCCCAACATTGCCAGGGTCCTGCCCCGGTGGATCCAGGGTAATTCGAAGGGGAGATGGAGTAAGCAAGGAAAAACTTATTTATTTAGAAATATAAGAGAAATTAAGAAGAAATAGTACAGTAGGAAAATTTAGTGGAGAAAGGAGGCTGAATAACTTGGTTTACATGGAAAGCCAATAAAGTTCCAGACAAGGAACTTGCACCATCTACGTTAGGCCACCGGCGTCCTCTTGAATAGCAGGGGGTGCCCCACCTTGGGCTCCCTCTCGCATGGATCTTAGAAGCTGGGGCAAGTAAGTAGACATGGCGAGCCTCCACGCCCCAGATGGGAATTCAGCCAGAAAATAGAGTAAAGAGGAGACACGGGGGAAACCAGTCCAGCGACTGGCCCATCCTCTATTGTTCAAAAGGCATTTTATACTTTTTGATTGTACATAGAGATCAATGGGTAATACAAAATTATGCAGTGTCAGCAGCCCTGACTCATCGAGATCAGGTGTGTTTTTTTTTGTTTTTTGTTTTTTTTGCATACTTAGTTGTATACACAAGTCTTAGGTGATTTACATCATCTTCTGGCCAGAAGGCCAATTAACATTTTACAGCCCTTTTCTGATAAGGGTTTGTCAACCAGAAGATTTATTTGTGTTAAAAATGTTGTTCTTCCCAAAGTCTGGTGCCACTCTCAGAAAGCACTAAATAAAGTTACATTCTTACATTGCAAAGATACAACAATTTATAACAAGTAAAAGGAGTACAGTGATTTATAACAAAAGAAAAGTAATTAACTCAAAAGTCTAGTGTTGCTAACATCAAAACTACTATATTCCTATTTCTGCATCCTGATTACATTGATTAATATCCCTCAGGTGCCTAAAAGATAAAGAATGTGGAGGCCTGGCAGCAGTCATTGAGTCAACAATGAAAACCCATCACCAATGTGATTTTTAGCTCTTTAGAAAAGGCTCTGTATCTTTAAGATGCTATAAGCTTTGTGACTCTCGCAGCTGGGGGTGCTGTAAGCAATTCACAAGCTGCAAAAATTCCGGGGGAACCATCAAAGGTGTTTGAGCTGATGCAGGAGACTGAAGCCCTGAATTAACTTTTTTCCAGAGCATGTCAGAAGAGTGAAAAGCACAGTAATAAAGCAGGAAGACTCTGGTTTTGGGGGGTAGATGTTCAGGAAAACTCATTGGGAACCCCCGAAGCCAAATCACGCCTTTGCGTTTTGTCAGGCTCCCTTCCTCATGACCTTTACCATGGGCAGGATTCCTCACACAGGCTCCCGACACAACATTTTCTCTTGAGCAGAGCTAGATAAAGAAAAACAGACAGTGCAGCAGGAACAAAAGTCATGATCCTTCCCATCAAGATGCTTTAACTTTATTTGGTAAATAAGTCCAAGGTCACCTTAAGCCACTGTTTCACCTTATTTCCTTTTTGCAATATCCCTTCAATGGAGCAGGATTGCCTCCTTAAAAGACTTTCCTATCACACCAATAATGTACTATGCTATACTTTACTTTGTTAAATTATTACTGTATTATGACCCAGAAAAAGATAAATCATAGACAAATAGATATTTATTTAATTGGGGCTGTTTCTGTCTCTAATTTGGCTAAGGTCCTAAAAAGTAGGGAAGAACACAGTAGGTGGCAGGTACTTGCACCTTTAGAAAGAAGTTGCCTGCATGCTGTCATTTCTGTCATGTCTGACTCTTTGTGACCCTATGGACTGTAGGCCACTAGGCTCCTCTGTCCATGGGATTCTCCAGGCAAGAATATTGGAGTGGGTTACCATACCTCCTCCAGTCTATCTTCCCAAACCAGAGATTGAACCTGAGTCTATTTCATTTCCTGCACTGGCAGGCTGGTTCTTTACCACTAGGCTTCCTTGGTAGCTCAGTTGGTAAAGAATCCACCCGCAATGCAGGAGACCTCAGCTTGATTCTTTGTTGGGAAAATCCCCTGGAGAAGGGCTAGGCTACCCTCTCTAGTATTCTTGGGCTTCCCTGATGGCTCAGGCAGTAGAGAATCGGCCTGCAATGTGGGAGACCTGAGTTGGATCCCTGGGTTGGGAGGATCCCCTGAAGGAGGGCATGGCAACCCACTCCAGTATTCTTGCCTGGAGAATCCCCATGGACAGAGGAGNCTTGGGCTTCCCTGATGGCTCAGGCAGTAGAGAATCGGCCTGCAATGTGGGAGACCTGAGTTGGATCCCTGGGTTGGGAGGATCCCCTGAAGGAGGGCATGGCAACCCACTCCAGTATTCTTGCCTGGAGAATCCCCATGGACAGAGGAGCCTGGCAGGCTACAGTCCATGGGGTCGCAAAGGGTGGGACATGACTGAGCAACTAAGCACAGCACAGTGCCACCTAGGAAGCCCAGAAATAAGAGGTTAGGCTACAAGAAGAAGAAGTTTGGGTTTCCCTAGTAAGTTTGATCCCTGGGTTGGGAAGATCCCCTGGAAAAGGAAATGTAACCCATTCCAGTTTCTGGCCTGGAGTATCCCATGGGCAGAGGAGACTAGTGGAAGTTTATGGCCTGAGCCCACACTCGCCTCAAGTGAATGAAAACATTAGAACATCTCAGAGGAGGAGAATTTGGGAATGTTGTTGGTTTGTGGTAAATTTCCCCTTCCTCTGGGTTTGTCTGCAGTCTGATGGAGACCTTTGAAGACTGCGTCCCCTTAGTGGTATGAAACACTTCGTGGGAAAATCTCATGGAGAAAAATAGATTGTGGCCATCCTTGTTAGTAAAATGAAAATCTTTAGCTATAAATGAAAGTAAGAAGATACTTAAATGAAATGGTTTTGTGCCTACATATAATTGGAGAAATTTTTTGTTGGAATGATGATATAAGTTGAAGTTCTGGGATTGGACCAACATTTCATCCAAGAAATTTCACACAGAATTGTCAAAATGGTGTTATTTTATGACTGTTTCCCAGAGCTTATTCTTTCAACACATCAGTTCCATATTTTTATGTGCTTGCTGATTTTTTATCTTCCCCATTGGAACATAAACTCCCCAAGGGCAAGGACCTTATCTCTTTTATTTGTCACTGATTCCTCCAAGCCTAGAAAAATGCCAACACATTGGAGTAGTTTTTAAATATCTGTTGATTAAATGCACAAGTGGGTAGCAGGGCATAGGGGATTAGAAGATTTTCTACATGATTTTTCTATTTTTCCCAAGACTTGTTTATTTGAAACAGAGATTGCTTTGGATTTTAAGTCCACATTCCCTGACTTGGACAGATGTTTCTTTTTAAAAATTTTTTAATATTTTCCTTTTTTAAGAATTGAAGCATGGTTGATTTACAATATTGTGTTAGTTTCAGGTGTACAAAAAAGTGATTCGGGTATACATATACATATGTCAATTATTTTTCACATTCTTTTCCCATTTAGGTTATTAAAGATTATAGAGTATAGTTCCCTGTGCTATATAACAAGTCCTTGTTGGTTATCTATTTTATGTTAGTACTGTGTCTATAGTAATCCCAAACTATCCCTAATTTCCCTTTTGATAACCATAAGTTGTTTCCTATGCCTCTGGGGTTGTACTTGTTCTGTTTATAAGTTCAATCTTGAAAAGAATACCTTGGCTGAATGTTTTTCCAAGAAAAGAAATATAAAATGCCTGTTATATGTCCTCTGGAAAGAATAGAATAGAAATAGTTCTTTGCACTCTAGCCATAATTTATCCTGGCTTCAATGGAGGAGGCTTGAAAGTCACATTTAGGCTTCTCTTGTATAAAGTCACAGCTGCCTAACGATAGTCAGCGTGTGTAACTAATTACTACTGTGGCAGCTTTTCTTTCGCCTTTGCATTTTCTCATGTGATAGTCTACTGCTAATAAAACTGTCAATTTTCTTTTACCTCAACAAAAGGTCACACATGACAACAACCCCCTTTGCCTACTAACAGCAAGAGACTTTATTAATATTTTAAATGTACACAGTGATATTTCCAAAAGGTCAGATTTTTTAAGAGACATAAAATGTCATTCCTAATTCTTTTCCCTCCTTTTCTCTGCCCCACATCACTACCACTTTGCTCTTCAGCCTCAGATAGTGTGCTTATTATAAATTATGTTCAACCAGGTAAACATCAGGTAGGGTATCGGGTAAGGGGCATAGCAGGGGAGGCACATGCATTTCCAGAGTTCTCTCACAGCTACATGGACAAATGTTACCAGAAATTGGCAACTCTTTGAATATTAAGATACTCATGAGCCATCAGCAATCAGTTTTATAATCTTAGTACTTTTTCCAGTGCTAGAAATACTAAGTGACAGGCACAGTGATAAGGATTTTACATAAAATAATTCATTATCTAGGAAAAAATTCTTTAAGCTGGGTGCTATTAATAGCCACATTTTATAAATAAAAAAACTAAATCTCAGAGACATAAGGCAATTTCTCCAAGATTTCATAACTGATCCGAGGCAGATCCTGCCTCTTATTCTCTACATCAGACAACCATATCCTACTCCCTATCAAGCTCTCCTCTGTGATTAGTAACTTGTTGTTGTTATTCAAGTCATGTCTGACTCTTTGTGACCCCATGGACTGCAGCATGCCAGGATGGCTCTGTCCTCCACTCTCCCCCAGAGTTTACTCAAATTCAAGTCCATTAAGTCAATGATGCTTTCTAACCACTTCATCCTCTGTTGCCCCCTTCTCCTTTGGTTGACTTTCAATCTTGCCCAGCATCAAGGTCTTTTCTAATGAGTCATCTCTTCTCATCAGGTGGTCAAAATATTGGAGCTTCAGCATCAGCATCAGTCCTTCCAATGAATGCTCAGGACTGATCTTTAGGATGGACTGGTTGGATCTCCTTGCAGTCCAAGGGTCTGTCGAGAGTCTTCTACAACACCACAGTTCAAAAGCATCAATTCTTCAGCACTCGGTCTTCTTTGTGATCCAACTCTCACATTGGTACATGACTACTGGAAAAACCATAGCTTTGACTATACAGAACTTTGTCAGCAACGTGGTGTCTCTACTTTTTAATATGCTGTCCAGGTTTATCACAGCTTTCCTTGCAAGGACCAAGCATCTTTTAATTTCAGGGACTTCTCTGGTGGTCCAGTGATTGAGACTCCACACTCCCAACACAGGGGGTGCTGGTTCAATCCCTAATCAGAAAACTAAGATCCCACTTGCTGCAATCAGTGACAGACTTATAGAAAGGTAGCTGGCTAGCACTTGGATCACATCACCGGCTATGAGAGAGGATGTGGCACACCGGGTTACTCAAGAAGAGAACTGTAACTGACAGGCAACAAACAGGATTTGCTCACTCAGTTTGCCTAGGAAAGCCAAAACATGGTTTCTGACCATGGATAATCCATAAGGATCCTTCTCCTCTCTCCCTGTGAAACATGATTTGCAAAGTTGCCTAATGTTGGGCTTTACTAAACCAGTGCCAGTTACTGAAGTGCAGATTTAAATTTACCAATTTAAATCCCCTAGACAGGTAATTTTATTTAATTTGGTGTATATATAACCCTTTAGGTATTTAATAAAAACTGGGAACATTCTAACTTAGACAAAGTAAGATATATACAGCATTATTACAATGTCAGTGTTTTCTGTGTTACCAGAATTTCAGAGACTATGAAGGATTTAGCTTTTAAATACTTCTTTCTTTGGTGTTAAGTCAACAAACCATTTTATTTAAATATAAGATATTGACAAGAATGATTTGTTACTAATCATCAGTGCCTTTTGCATGTGTCCTGGACAGTCAGGCTAGAGAATCACATCTAGTCAAGCAAACAGTGCCCAGAATACTCCAGAAGGAACTATTACATATTAGTTTTCCCATGCAAATGAGAGGATCACCCCTGCTGCAAAAAAACTCCTTGAGGGAAGTTAGAATTCCTACATCAGTCCAGTAATAACAGAGTATCCCCACCTGTGCAGTCAACAGAGTCCAAGTGGAGAAGTGAGAATTCAGTCTCTGACAGTAAAGAGGTGGTCCTCCTAACCCCTTGTTCTGCTGGAACTGTGTAAGAGAAAACCAGCTGAAACAGGAGATTTGAACAAGAGCAGAGTCTTGGGACCAAATACAAACAGGCAGGTTTCAGTCAAAAAATATTCATCATACTAAGGACCAGAAAAATCTAAAACTGCACTAAGAAAGATGATAAAATAAAAATGAACAAAGCTTCTGGACCTGTGGCACTAAAATGAATATCTAATATATGTATCATTAGAATTCTGGAAGGAGAAAAGAAAGAGGGCAAAACTGAAAAAATATTCAAAGAAAGAATGGCTGAAAACTTTCCAGAGTTGACAAGAAATGTAAACCTACTGAGTCAAGAAACAGTGAATTTAATATAAACAGAATAAACTCAGTGAATTCACACTGAGACATATCATAACTAAATAGCTAAAAACTGAAGACCAAAAAAATCTTCAGTCCCTCAGACCCATACCTTAACTATGGGAGGAAACAATTTAAACGACAGTGGATTTCTCATCAGAAACCATGGAGGCCAAATGGAACAGTTGCAGCAATATTAAAGCGTTGAAAGAAAAGAAGTAATAGCCCACAATTCTATACCAAGTAAAAATTTGCTTCAGGAATGAAGGGAACATCAAGATCTTCTCACATGAAGGGAAATGCAGAGACCTGTTGCTGGGATATATGTCCTAAAATAATGGTTAAAAAAATTCTACAAACAGAAAGGAAATGATAAAAAAAGAGAGAAAGAAATCTTGGGAAAACACCATAAGCACAAATGTGGGTTAAGCACAGTAGATTCCCCTGCTCAATAAACCAACAGGATCTAATTGACATCTATAGATCACATCATCCAGCAACAGCAGAATATATATTATTGTCAGACATTCACTGAACGTGTAACAACACAAGCTATATATTGGACCATAAAAACAAACCTCAACAAGTTTAAAATAATTGACAAGATGCAGAGTGTATTCTCTGACCAAAACAAAATCAAACTAGAGATCATAACAGAAAGATAAGGGGGAAATGTCCATACTTTGGGAACTAAACACAGTTTCTGTTCAGAGATAATGAACTTAGGGAATTTAGACATCGTTGAAACTACAGGGTAGCCACGTAAAATGCTAATGTGAATGTAATCATCACCAACCTAGAGGCAACTTACAGAGATTGTAACTGAAATCTAGTACTTAACAGAAATTCAGGGACTGTACACATTATAGATATCTCCCGCATTTGCTTCTCTTATGGAATATTAGAAAAATCCACTTTCAAAAAAAGGTAAACCCCATGCTCTGTAGCCAGAGGACAACTATTAATATTATTCCATTCCAAGCTATGGGGAACTTCTAGATAGTACCACCTAAAGATCATCTTGGAAAGGATTTAGAAATATGTACAGATTGAAGCTCCAATGGACTAAGTAGGTTCTCAACATCAAAGAGAAGATCCCCCAAAGAAATTATTTTTACTAAACATATTTATTTCAAAATAGAATTTAAGGAAATGTGTTTCAGAAGAAATACAGAAAGAGTAAGCTTACCCATCTCAATCAAAGTCATAGCAAGCCAAGTTTTGAGTCCAATTTCTGCCTTTAGTCCTATACTCTTTCTGCAGTACCATTCTATCTCTATCTGAGGCAAGAGAGATACCATGGTTGTGTCAACCTCACTTTTCTACTGCCTCACATTTGAGAATAAATTTATTTTAAAATAAACAGATGAATTATATGTGTAATCAGTTCAGTTCAGTCGCTCGGTCGTGTCTGACTCTTTGCGACCCCATGAATTGCAGCACGCCAAGCCTCTCTGTCCATCACCACCTCCCGGAGTTCACTCAGACTCGCGTTCATCTAGTCAGTGATGCCATCCAGCCATCTCATCCTCAGTCGCCCCCTTCTTTTCCTGCCCCCAACCCCTCCCAGCATCAAAGTCTTTTCCAATGAGTCAACTCTTCGCATCAGGTGGCCAAATCATCCATAGCCTAATGCACAAGAAACAGACAAACAATCAAAAGAAATGACCAACAGAAGACCTGGAAAGAAATCTCATTCCTATTATTAATATTTGTATGACTTTAGTAAAAGCCTAAATCTTTCAGAGACCTGAGCTGAGTGGGGTTCACGTCTTTGTTTCCTATTGTTACGAGTCTCATTTTAGCAGCATATGAGGGACTTCTCTGCTGGCCTAAAGGTTAAGACTCTGTGTTTCCAATGCAGGAATGTAGGTTCGATTTCAGGTCAGGGAATTAAGATCCCATATGCCTCACAGACAAAAACCAAAACATAAAACAGAAGTAATATTGTAACAAATTCAATAAAGACTTAAAAAAATCATCTACATCAAAAAACCTTTTTAAAGAAGAGCATATGAAATAAAACAAATAGATGAAACTTCAGCTGAAAGCACCAGAAGTAGGACATTTCTAAGTAATGATTGCTGCGATAGAGAGAAAATTAAAGCACCAGACATCTGGTAAAAAATGGTTCTCCTACTGAAGCATTTCTATTCTAGATCATGCCTGAGTTTCCACCTTTCTCTACCTTATTTCTAAAGTCTCTCAGTTGTAAATCTCAATAAAACCTTCAGAAGGCAATTTGGTGGAAAAATGTTTTAGCTAAATGTCTTCTGCAATAATATGCCTACAGGATTTAATTCTTCCTGCATATGTTTCTCTCATCTTACAAGGATGCTGAATACTCAGATATCCCCTTCTGGATGGTTCCTCAAGCAGAACTGAATTCACTTCCAGTTGATGACCAATTTAACTCCCACACACACTAAAAAGTATTTTTAAGAACTGCAGTAAAGTGAAAAATAAAAATAAAAAAAAGAAGTAGAGGAAAAAAAGTTTGGAGAAAAGCTTGTAAGAATTAGAGTTCTAGTTTACACCCATATCTCAAGAATTCAAAATTGCTTTTACAAGCAAGGTTTAATAGATATGACATTCCATTCCTTGCTACATTTGCCACTCGTGTTTCTCATAGCAAACATGAGCTTAAACATCAGTGATTAATCCAACAGAACCTTAGGAGTCTGAAATATAATTTTTCAAAGAAAATATGAAAAGGGAGTGAAATAAGCCAATTAGGAGAAATGTACAAGACAAACTTGGTACAATTTAAGGTAGCTGAGAATAGAAACTAAAGAAATGGAATTTGGAGAGTTAATAAAATCATTCTGTTTTCCTGCATGTCTCCTCTGCCTTGGGCACAGCTATGGAGATCTAAAGGTTTTTATAATCTGCATCATCCTTGGAAGAGGTATTCATTAATAATAGCATCAACCCACAAATGTGGATATGACCAAATGGTTGCTATGTTAATGGAATAATTATAATGAAGACTATATACAAAGATGGAAAGTGCCAAGTGAAGTATCAGAAAGAGGCTTTAAATTATAAAACCTTAGAATTGTACTTTCCCCCAAAAGGAGAGACATCACTTTCGGCTCACACCTCTGGTTCTTCCCTCCTGCATGCCCATCAAGTACCATTAACCTGGCAGGGGCAAGAAAAGGAAACTTTTTCCCTGTAATAAGCCAAATGGATGTTATTCCTTCCTCTAATTGATACTTTGAATTTGCACAGAACAAGTCTGTCATCTCTTCCACGTGGCAATATTTTAAGTATTTGAAAGAGCTATCACCTTCCTTTCTGGTGTTTTCATTTCCTCCAAGCTGTATAAAAATACAAAAACCTATATATATCATAATTTTGAGTACATAAAAATAGTTTTCATGAGAGAAAATGAAAGAGACATTGAAATAGAATGGAGAAGATAAGCATGATCTTTTTCTCCTTTTCTATATTTTCCAAATGTTCTCTAAGTTTGTGAAATTGTTTAGTTAGTAGGGGGGAAAGTTATAAAAAAAATGTGTTATCTTTCCTCCTGAAAAAAGAAAATGTAAAAGAAAGAGAAGCAAATCAATTTGCTGAATTTTTGGCAAAAGGAGAGATCATATAATTCGATTCTCCTCATTTACATGCTAAAATTGAGACCAAAATAGGTGAAGAGTCAACCGTGGTTATTTCTCTGGATGACCCAGTCATAGCCTCAAAAGTGAGTTTTCTAAACACCAATCTAGGGTTCATTTTATCACACTAAGTCCTTCAAATTGCCATAAAGTAAAGGTATTGCAGTTGATTTAAGGTCCTTACTCTTACTGCTTGGCATTCCTTAGATTGTCTCCCTGGATTCATTCATCAATGATAGAAGATAAAGAAATGGAATTTGGAGAGATTATGAAAATGCCTTGTTTTCCCATATCTCTTCTTTGGTTGGGCACAGCTACAAAGATGTCTAAAGCTTTTCAAAGCTGAGTCTTCTCTAGAAGAGTCATTAGTAAGCCTATCAACCCAGAAATGTCAAAACGGCTGCTGTAGCTCTATTGACAAAAGGAAAACACTGAAGACATTGTAAAGATAGATGGTGGCAGTTAGTAAGACCGCTCATGTTTCCATGTTTTGAGTTACAAAGAGACCCCTCTTAATGTCTGGTGTCAGAAAGCCAAGGAAAAAGCAGGTAATTACACCTATCTTCTGTTTGTTCTGACTTATCAACTAATCACAGGGTTTCAAAGACACATGTCTCCTGAGAAGATGGGTAAATGCAGGCTTGAAACGGCCTGGATATAAAGGGATGTTCCTAGTGCCCTGGTTAGATTTCCCTGGGCTGCATGCTCTACACTGGCTCTACACTACCTAACTTTTCCATCAACCTTGAGCTTTAGGGACCACAGAAATGACTTGCTCAGTGACACTCCCTTTCCTTCCCTCACTCCCTTCCAGTGCTTCCTGGGTCACTTTCCAAAAAAGCTGCTGGTTCTTATGACTGTGCTTTAGGGTCTGCTTCTGGGGAAACCCAAACTATGACAACCCTTTCATACACACTCACATGCACACACCCCTGAATACACACCTAGTACCAGAAGGTGTATTATCATGTAAATCAGTTAGAAGTAATCCAGAAACCAAGGGGGGAGTAAATGTCTCTTCTATTCTTGACATTACTGAACATATGACTGTGCTTTAGGGTCTGCTTCTGGGGAAACCCAAACTATGACAACCCTTTCATACACACTCACATGCACACACCCCTGAATACACACCTAGTACCAGAAGGTGTATTATCATGTAAATCAGTTAGAAGTAATCCAGAAACCAAGGGGGGAGTAAATGTCTCTTCTATTCTTGACATTACTGAACAGGACCCTGTCTAGAGTCAAGTTCCTTTTGGAACTTGACTTGGAGGCAAATGTGCCGTGTTAAGAGTTAAGTCCAACCGTCCATCTTTGGTTATTCCATCACCCCTTACATGTTCATCCTCTTCTCAGTATACAATGAAATAGCTCTATTTACTAATGGATGGAAGACAGATTTAGCTTGTCATAACAGCCATTATAGGAGCCTCAATGGAACTCAGAGGATTAAACACAGCAACAAATCCTGTGCTAAATACTGACTGATACACTACCTCTCTCTCCGTTGTCATGGTGTGGAACTTTACAGTGATTCAGAGACTATTTCCTTATTGTTTCCTAATAACCAGCAGGGTTTAGAAGAGAAAAGCCTGCTGCTGCTGCTGCTAATTCACTTCAGTCATGTCCGACTCTGTGCGACCCCGTAGACGGCAGCCCACCAGGCTCCACTTGCCATTAAAAGTCACTTTACTAANAACTTTACAGTGATTCAGAGACTATTTCCTTATTGTTTCCTAATAACCAGCAGGGTTTAGAAGAGAAAAGCCTGCTGCTGCTGCTGCTAATTCACTTCAGTCATGTCCGACTCTGTGCGACCCCGTAGACGGCAGCCCACCAGGCTCCACTTGCCATTAAAAGTCACTTTACTAAATCAGATCAAGGACATTATTAAACATGTCCAGGACTTTTTAGATAAGGAAGAGAAATTAACCAAGAAAATCCCTCAAAGCACTGTCTTTGCTTCTATCCACAATACTTTAGAATTTACTCCCTGGAAGGGAAAGTTTAATAAATTATATATGATTTCATTAAAGTGTAGACTAACAACTTACAACAATTTTGCCTTTTTGCATTTTTTCTTGGGGATGGTCTTGATCCCTGCCTCCTATACAAAGTCATGAACCTCTGTCCATAATTCTTTAGGCACTCTACCAGATAGAATCCCTTGAATCTATTTGTCACTTCTACTGTAGTATTGTAAGGGGGTTAATTTAGGTCATACCTGAGTGATCTAGTGGTTTTCCCAACCTTTTTCAATTTAAGTCTGAATTTGACAATAGGAGTTCATGATCTGAGTCACAGCCAGCTCCTGGTTTTGATTTTGCTGACTGTATAGAGCTTCTCCATCTTCAGCCGCAAAGAATATAATCAATCTCATTTCGATACTGACTGTCCATGTGTACAGTTGTCTCTTGTGTTGTTAGAAGAGGGTGTTTGCTATGACCAGTGCATTCTCTTGGCAAAACTCTGTTAGGCTTTATCCTGCTTCTTTTTGTACACCAAGGCCAAATTTGCCTGTTACTCCAGCTATCTCTTGACTTCCTACTTTTGCATTCCAGTTCCCTATGATGAGAGGATATTTTTTTTGGTATTCTTTCTAGAAGGTCTTGCAGAACATCATAGAATCATTCAACTTCAGCTTCAGCATTGGTGGTTGGGGCATAAACTTGGATATTGAATGGTTTGCATGAAAAGGAACTCAAGTACTGTGTTTCAGACTCTTTTGTTGACTATGAGGGCTACTCCATTTCTTCTATGGGATTCTTGCCCACAGTAGTATATATAATGATCTGCTGCTGCTAAGTCACTTCAGTCGTGTCCAACTCTGTGTGACCCCATAGACGGCAGCCCACCAGGCTCCCCCATCCCTGGGATTCTCCAATCAAGAATACTGGAGTGGGTTGCCATTTCCTTCTCCAATATAATGATCATCTGAGTTAAATTTGCCCATTCCAGTCCATTTTAGTTCACTGGTACCTAAAATGTCAGTGTTCACTCTTGCCATCTCCTGTTTGACCACTTCTAATTTACCTTGATTCATGGATCTAACATTCCAGTTTCCTACACAATAGTGTTCTTTAAAGCATTGAACATTACTTCCATCACCAGTCATGTCCACAACTGGGGACTGTTTTCACTTTGGCTCCATCTAGAGTCATTCTTTCTGGAGTTATTTCTCCAGTCTTCTCCAGTAACATATTGGGCACCTACAAACCTAGGGAGTTCATCTTTCAGTGTTATATCTTTTTGCCTTTTCATACTGTTCATGGGGTTCTCAAGGCAAGAATATTGAAGTGGTTTGGTTTTGTACCACCATCCCCCGAAAAAGAAAAGCAAAATGATTGTCTGAGAAGGCCTCACAAATAGCTGAGAAAATAAGCTAAAGGCAAAGAAGAAAAGCAAATATATACCCATTTGAATGTAGAGTTACAAAGAATAGCAAGGAGAAATAAAAAAGCCTTCCTCAGTGATCAATGCAAAGAAATAGAGGAAAACAATAGAATGGGAAAGACTAGAGATCTCTTCAAGAAAATTAAGAGATATCAAGGGAACATTTCATGCAAAGATGGGCACAATAAAGGACAGAAATCGTATGGACCTAACAGTGGCAGAAGATATTAAGAAGAGGTGGCAAGAATACACAGAATTATATAAAAAGATTTTGATGACCCAGATAACCATGATGATGTGATCACTCACCTAGAGCCAGACATACTGGGATCTGAAGTCAAGAGGGCCTTAGAAAGCGTCACTAGGAACAAAGCTAGTGGAGGTCATGGACGTCCAGCTGAGTTATTTCCAGTCCTGAAAGATGATGCTGTTAAAGTGCTGCACTCAATATGCCAGCAAATTTGAAAAATGCAGCAGTGGCCACAGGACTGGAAAATGTCAATATTCATTCCAATCCCAAAGAAAGGCAATGCCAAAAAATATTCAAACTACCACACAATTGCACTCATCTCACATGTTAGCAAAGTAATGCTCAAACTTCTTCAAGTCAGGCTTCAACAGTAAATTAACCATGAACTTCCATATGTTCAAGCTGGTTTTAGAAAAGACAGAGGAACCAGAGATCAAATTGTCAAATATTGGATTATAGAAAAGGTAAGAGAGTTCCAGAAAAACATTTACTTCTACCTTATTGACTACGCCAAAGCTTTTGACTCTGTGGATCACAACAAACTGTGGAAAATTCTTAAAGAGATGGGAATACCAGACCACCTTACCTGGCTCCTGTATGCAGGTCAAGTAGCAACAGTTAGAACTGGACATGGAACAGTGAACTGGTTCCAAATTGGGAAAGGAGTACATCAAGGCTGTATATTGTCACTTATTCAACATATATGTTAACATATATGAAGAGTACATTATGAGAACTGCCTGGCTGGATAAAGCACAAGCTGGAATCAAGATTTCTGGGAGAAATATCAATAACCTCAGATATGCAGATGGCACCACCCTTATGGCAAAAAGCAAAGAGGAACTGAAGAGCCTTTTGATGAAATTGAAAGAGAAGAGTGAAAAAGCTGGTTTAAAACTCAACATTCAAAAAATGAAGATCATAGCATCCAATCCCATCACTTCATGGCAGATAGATGGGGAAACAATGGAAACAGTGATAGACTCTAGTTTTTGAGTTCCCAAATCACTGTGGACAGTGACTGCAGTCATGAAATTAAAAGATGCTTTCTCCTTGGAAGAAAAACTATGACCAACCTAGGCAGCATATTAAAAAGCAGAGACATTACCCATGAGTAAGGACATATCCTGCTCTGGCTCCAGTGCATGCATCCAACCAGTGCTCTCTGCTCTGCCTTTGGTTACTGCTGTATAATGAGAGCAGGAAAGTGACAAGATTGAGAGAAGCTGAGTAACAAAAGCAGCTCCTTTACCTCGAGAGAAGTAGCTTCAGAACTTGCTTCGGGCAGGCTGGGGCTGGGATTCCTAACACTGTGCTCTTGTTTGGCTTTGCCCGTCCTTTTCCCCTGTCTTGTTTCCCCCGCATCTTCATCAGTTCCTGGAAGGATGCAAATCCTGACCTGAGGGTCTGACTCTCAGAGCCCTGAGCTAAAGAACCCTCTAGGCTGTAGTTTCTTTTAGCTCTTAATATCATGGATTCCATCCCTGCCCTTCTCCATTTATCCTTGCCCCATACCGGTCCCTATTAATTGGTGTCTTTTTAAAAATGAAGCTTGTTTATTTAGTTGGCCTGGGTCTTAATTGCATCACACAGGGTCTTCACTCTTCCATGTAGCATGCAGGGTGTGGAATCTTTAGTTGCATCAACATGAGATCTAGTTCCCCAACCAGGGATCGGGCCCAGGACCTCTGCATTGGGAGCATGAAGTCTTAGCCACTGAACCACCAGGGAAGTCCCCTAGCTGGTGTCTTAATATATAATTTCCATCCAGAGACTGTGTTCTAATTCCAGAGGACATTGTGTCTTCAAGCCTCAGAGCTCTGTTCTGAAAAATCACCAACTCTGCATCTATGTCTTTAGCTATTTCTTCTCTGAATTACTACTGAAAATTCCATGCAAATGTGGAGCTGCCAGAAGCACGATGTTCCTTCTATAAGCAAACAGTTCCCCTGGAATGTCCTTAACTGATGTCTGAACATCTTTCACGGTTGTGGTAACACGATCACTAATGACAATGGTAGCTATTGCTTATCAAGTACTTACGGGATGTGGGTCTCTGACAGGATGTTCTACACCTTGTATCACCTAAGTCTCAGAGGAACATGTTAAGGTGAGTGTCATTACTCTAATGTACTATAATTTGAGAGAAGCAGGCAATGAGAGTTAAGGAATTTGTCCTATTGGGCATGGCTACATCACGTGGCTACAATGTTGAAGATCCAGGCTATGTGCTCTTATCTGATACCAAAACCCGGTTCTAACCACACTCCTAATGGTGTTTCCCAGTAAGGAAGTGTGTGGATAGGCTTCTTGCCATTAATGGGACAAAAATAAGGCCCAGCTATCTTTACCAGTGGGTTTCCCTGGCGGCTCATATGATAAAGAATCCATCTGAAATGCAGGAGTCCTGGGTTAGATCTCAGGGTTGGGAAGATCCCCTGGAGAAGAGAACAGCTACCCACTCCGGTATTCTGGCCTAGAGAATTTCATGGACGGTATAGGTCATGGGTTTGCAAAGAGTCAGACACGACTGAGTGACTTTGACTTTCATCTTTCCCAGCAACTGAAAGCCCTGTAGATTCAATTGAGTCCTGCCTCTTGTATCCTGTTGTCAAGCCCCCTGGTCTTGCTGGAACAGCTTGAAGCTCAAGCTGTCCATTTTCTGTCCTTCTGGGACCCTGCTTGGTAACCCACTCTCAGCCAACTGCATTATTCCTGGATGTAGCTCAGACACTCAGGCATTATGCTATTCTTTCTTTCTGAGATTCTCAAAAATAACACTTGCACAAAAGCATTTGGGGGCAACATGGGATTTACTGAGGCAAGCGTCTTAACAGCAATTATACAGGAAACAATGTAGTAGGTGTGAGGGGCGTCTTTGTCCTTGAAGCTTCCCCACACTCACTGCTCAATTGGGGATTCCTCCTTCTTTCCACAAAATTATTGAAAGTCCTCCTCTGTCTGTTGTGTAAATGTGGAAGCCAGTTTGAATCTGAGTTTCAGACTATGGTCACACATCAAAGGATTTTTTCAGTAGAGGTAGCCTTCTGCCATAAATGAATCTCTTGCATCTGTTGCTAAGATAAACATTTTTCCTATGTTATTTATGTAAATTTAAGGAGAGCTATTTCAGTTGGGAAACAGAAGAGCATTTATGCTATCCTCCTGACCCCCAGAAAATACACATGAGGGAGAAACATGAGATAGCCAGCTCCTGAGATATGCCGCATATGAAGCAAAATAAAGTGTCAAAACAGACTCCTAAAATTGTAATCAATGGGATGTGATTATATTGAAAAAACTCAATGGCTTTAATATACACACATATATACAAGGAAATGCATCATAATATAATGATGCAATTTACATGACAGTCAAAGGATTTATTTAAGTTTTAAAAAATGTACTACAAGTTTTGGGAGTGATCAGATTGTGAATTCAGGTTTAAAGATATATGATGACTATTTTTTCATTGGTGCCAGAGTTTCTTTCTGAGTATGAGTATGAATATGACCTCATTTGAGAAAATATCAGTTTTAACTTTAAGGCTCTCCATGAATGTGAAGTGCTACCTAACTCGGTATCATATACTTTGGGTAAGCATCAGCCCAAGCAGCAAGACTTATTCCTATTTGAGTAAAAGCATCTCTCACATATACATCAATTAATAGATGGAAGACGTACATGAAAGAGCACTAAGAGGAAAATATACAACCAGACTAAATAAATGAAAAGACACATTAAATAGAGCACCTGCTTTCAAGACTGTCCCTAAATAATAAATTACTTTGTCCAATTACTGCATTTATTCAGTTGTGTAAACAAATAACCTCTGAAACCTCTACAGTAAATACACTGCCTTGCCGTGTGTACTACATGCATTTGCAGAATCAGGTCAACTTAAAACTAAGGAAACAGTCCACATCATATTATCCAGACTCTAAGATATCCCATAGTTGATGAGGTTACATAAGATATTAGTTACTTGACAAGAAAATGTCAGAGAAAAATAAAACTATTACAATCTTAGGGTACCCTAACTGTAGCTCAACTTAAAAGGCTACCAGAGTACATCCAAGTGTGTAGTTTTCAGCTTTCCTCTAGAAACAATGAGTAGCATCAATGCCTTGTCAATAAGATATTAAAAAGAGAAAGTACCATCTTTTTTTTCACCACAGGTTCAAAATGGAAGAGCTTCTTAGATGACTAGGTATCATGTAACTTTAGATAAAAGAAGTGAAAGTGTTAGTTGCTCAGTTGTGTCTGACTATTTGTGACCCCATGGACTGTGCCTGCCATGCTTCTCTGTCCATGGAATGCTCCCAGCAAGAATGCTGGAATGGGTAGTCATTCCCTTCTTCAGGGTATCTTCCTGACCCAGGGATTGAACCCAGGTCTCCTTCTTTGCAGGCAGATTCTTTACCACCTGAGCCACAAAGGAAGAGTAAGATAGATAGACTCCAAAAATAAGGGGTACCAATGCCTTCTTGCTCATGCTGCACCTCACCTCCAGATATAAGACCCAATCCCTCTCCCCATGAAACTGAGGTGGCCGTAGTGATTTGCTTGACAGTAGAATGCTATAGAAGTGAGACTCTGAGCTTCCAAGGCTAAGTCTCTCTAAGATTTCACCTGGGTCTCTTGAATGCCCCTTCTCTGAACCCACCTTCTGTACTGTGAGAAACCCAAATCACATAGACAGAGCATGTTCTAGCTGATGCTCCCAGATGAGCGCCTAGTTAATGCAAGCATCAACTGCCATCCATGTAGGCGAGTCATCTTGGATGTCCAACCCAACCAAGCCTTCAGATATCTGTATCCTGATGAGCCATCTGACCACAACTGGGTGAAAGATCCAAAGTGAGAACCAACCAACTAAGCCCAGTCAACCCATAGACCATGTGACATACTAGTGTATAGTCAGTCATCTTATATTGCTGTTTCAAGCCATCAAATATCAGAGTGGTTTGTTCACAACAATAAGGAGGGAAAAGGACAGAAGAAAGCCAAAAAAAAAAAAAATGCTGCTGAAATGTCTACCAAATTACATAGAGGACATACCTCACATCTATAAAATTTGCATCACAAAAGGGAGGACTAATGGAGGAATGTATGTTTTGAAAAACTTTCCCAGATTCAGTAAGTTTCTTACATGAACCAGTTAATATGGGACAGTGTTGTAGCTTGCAAACCATAAATATTTAATTACCATATAATTCTGAAACTCTCAAGGAAAGAATAATGAACTCAATCTATGTTTTAAAATATATATAAATAAGAGACTATAGAAATGGTGATTGATTCCGTGAAGATAAAAATCATTCATTTGGAATTGCATTAAAGTTATTTTTTGAGTTATTTTATTTAATTAAAACTAGCCTTTATTTTATCCCATAAAATGTTGCCTCTTGGTATCAACTATAAATTTGAGGGTTTAAATCTGCAGGAGCTTCCTGAACCCCCTAATATTTTCATTGCCATGCTTTTCATTTGAATAACTCAATTCTGAATTATTTAGAGGAGTAATTTAAAATGAAAAGTTATTACCTCATTTCTTTATATAATTCATAAAAGTGGTATATATTTACTTAAAATGTGTTAATATTCTTGGCTTAAAATAACAGGGGTAGGAAAAGTTTTTCTGGAAAGAACCAGAAAATAAATATTTTTAGAATTTGAGGGTTACATAAGGTCCTTGTTATACAATCTTTGAAAAAATAAACAAGAACAACTTGGCTCTGGGGTATATAAAAGGGAGCTTATGGATGTATTTGGTTGATGTGCTCTAGTTTGCAAGCCACTGATCTAGAAAAAAAGTTTATGCACAGAATGTGACATGAATTAGAAAAATACAGTCTTTGTCAAATATTACTTTGAAAATGCTGGATTAAAGTAAACTAGTTTCTTGTTTTAGAATTTCTATACTGTGTAAACATGTATTGCAGATACCAAGAGATAGATCCAGTGCCCTATATACATTTCCAAACATACTCTTAACTTTAGAAATCCTGTCTTCAAGTTCACCTTAAGGGAATAGTGTTTTCCATAGAATTCCCTTGGAAATGTACATTTAGCTTAGGGAGCGTGACCTGAGTTCTAAGGAAATGACTGAAAGGAGGACAGACGACTGAGAAGCCTGGAACAAGGGCTCTGGCGCTAGTGTGGTTCACATAAAAATTGTTTCTGTGTTAAAATGTAGTTCCTGAAGCCATCCTGGATTAAGTGCCTGTTGGACATGCTGTAAAGCCTACCTTTTCACAGGACAACCTTCTGAGAGCTGTCTGCCAGTTTCTTAAGGATGGAGGGTGGATATATGGGTCAGACCAAAATAGCAACATCCGCACTCAGGAACTTACTGCCTACTTAGAAAATTACCTCTCTGACCAGGAAGTTGCTAAGAACAAAGTCATAATTTCCCTTCCTTTCTTTTTTAATGTGTTTGACAGCTTCAAAATAGAAACTACTAAGAATGTTATTTCCCCCCTGATGTGATAAAAGGCTTGAAAAAAGTGGAATTAAAATGATTTGCTAAAATGTGAAGCTTTGGCGGCCTTAGTTTTTGTTGTCTATGGAATTTCTTAACCCCTTACCTTGAGGTCACCAATACTTTAGCAACAACATTTTTATTTATTTTTAGGTTTTCATTTTGTCATTGGAATTTCAGGATCGGGTAGAGGAACAAACTTTGGCTCATGTTGCAATTCCGTTATGCGTTAATTGGATGAAACTGAAAAAAAAAAGTTACACATAAAAATTAAATAACATAGCATATGTAGAGTTGTTATCAGGTCATATACACAGAAGGTGATTAAATAGGATTTTTTTTTCTTTCTTTTTTAGTCTTTTGCCTAATTAACTCTCAGTTAGAGGCCTGTGCAACACACCACACTCTGAATGACACACACACATAAAAGGACACATGGGTATATCTGAGTTGATCTGAGATAATAAGCAGAGGCATCTGTGGATATAGAGGGTCATTTTCTACATTGACAAGGATGTATTGGGTTGGTTCAAAAAGTTCTTATGGAGAAAATATGAACAAACTTTTTGGCCAAACCAATAACAAAGCTTTGTGAAGATCAGAAATTGGTGATCCCCTGTGGTCATGTATGGATGTGAGAGTTGGACTGTGAAGAAGGCTGAGCGCCGAAGAATTGATGCTTTTGAACTGTGTTGTGTTAGAGAAGACTTTTGAGAGTCCCTTGGACTGCAAGGAGATCCAACCAGTCCATCCTAAAGGAGATCAGCCCTGGGATTTCTTTGGAGGGAATGATGCTGAAGCTGAAACTCCAGTACTTTGGCCACCTCATGCAAAGAGTTGACTCATTGGAAAAGACTCTGATGCTGGGAGGGATTGGGGGCAGGAGGAGAAGGGGACGATCTAGGATGAGATGGCTGGATGGCATCATGGACTCGATGGATGTGAGTCTGAATGAACTCCAGGAATTGGTGATGGACAGGTAGGCTTGGCGTGCTGAGATTCATGGGGTCGCAAAGAGTCGGACACGACTGAGCGACTGAACTGAACTGAAGGATGAGAAACTGAGCTGTAGAACAATGTATGGTACAGAGACTTGTTTCTGCCAGGCAACTTTCTGGCAGATGAGGCTATTTTGAGGAGCTATGCAGTATCTTAAAGGCTTTTGTGTATGTGTGTGTGAGTGTTCAGTCGCTCAGTAGTGCCTGACTCTTAGCGGCCTCACGGACTGCCCGCCAGGTTCCTCTGTCCATGGGATTTCCAATACAAGAATACTAGACTGGGTTGCCATTTCCTTCTCCAGGGGATTTTCCCGACCAACCCAGGAATCACAGTCCAACATGTATGGTACAGGGAACTCTATTCAGTGTTCTTGTTTTTCAGTCCCTCAGTCATGTCCAACTCTTCACAACCCCAAGGACTGTAGCATGCCAAGTTTCCCTGTTCTTCACCATCACTGAGGGCTTGCTCACAGTCATGTCCATTGAGTTGCTGATGGCATCCAACCATCCCATTCTCTGTTATCACCTTCTCCTCCTGCCTTCAATCTTCCCCAGCATCAGGGTCTTTTCCAAGGAGTCTGCTCTTTGCATCAGGTGGCCATAGTATTGGAGTTTCAGCTTCAGCATCAGTCCTTCCAATGAATATTCAGGATCTATTTCCATTAGGGTTGACTAGCTTGATTTCTTTGCAGTCCAAGGGACTCTCAAGTCTTCTCTAGCACCACAGTTTGAAAGCATCAGTTCTTTGAACTCAGTCTTTTTTATTGTCCAGCTCTCACATCCATACATGACTACTGGAAAAACCATAGCTTTAACTTGATGGGCCTTTGTAGGCAAAGTGATATCTCTGCTTTTTAATACACTGTCTAGGTTTGTCATTGTTTTTCTTCCAAGGAACAAGTGTCTTTTAATTTCATGGCTGCTGTCACTCTCCACAGTGATTTGGGAGCTCAAGAAGTTAAATAAGCAGGGTAACAATATCCAGCCTTGATGCACTCCTTTCCCAATTTGGAACCAGTCCATTGTTCCATGTCTGTTTCTAGCTGTTGCTTCTTGACCTGCATACAGATTTCTCAGGAGGCAGGTAAGGTGGCCTGGTATTCCCATCTCTTTCAGAATTTTCCACCGTATGTTGTAATCCATATAAGTCAAAGGCTTTAGCATAAAGCAGAAGTAGATGTTTTTCTGTAATTCTCAAGCTTTTTCTATGATCCAAAAGATGTTGGCAATTTGATGTCTGGTTCCTCTGTCTTTTCTAAATCAAGCTTTTACATATGGAAGTTCTCAGCTCTATGGTGACCTAAATGAGAAGGATATCCAGAAAAAGAGGGCATATATGTATACAGATAGCTGATTTAGTTTGCTGTACAGTAGAATACACCAATACAAATTAATTAGAACATAAATAAATTAAAACACCATGTCTCAAAAAGAAAACCCATTCTTGATCTAAAAATTTAAAAACCCATAAAGTAACAGTAAAACAATGTTCTGAAATATAAAGGATCACAATCCAAAGTCAGCACTAGGTTTATAAGGAAGCACTAAAAAGCATTTTCATTAGTGTTGGAAGTAAAATAAGGGTTCTATACTATCACCAGTATCATTTAATTTTGCTTTAGAAATACCAACCAACACAATTAAACAAATTAAAAAAAATTTTAGTGAGAAACTAAGAAATGAAGTGCTCAACTGCAGGTGTTAATATGGAAATTAGAAAGAATGTAATTAAAAGTTACCACAAACTGAGAATTCAAACAGGATCTGGGCACAAAATTAATGCACAGAAATCAATCATGCATTCAAATAATCAGAAGATATAATGGAATAAGATACACCATGTAGAGGAGCAACTGAAAAAGTGATACATACATGAATTTAACAAAAATATGCACAATTTGTTAAAAAAATATTTTAAAACACTAGTGAGATGCAAAAAGGAGGAAAAAATGGGGAGAAATCCTGTGTTCTTAGTATTTTATACTACTAAGCAGTCTTGGGTTGGCTGTCAATTGAAGACAGTAATCCAAAAAGAAGTGAATGGTATTCTATTTGGAACTAGATAAAGTCACTCTAAACCTCATATGGAAAAATAAGCAAACAAAAATAATCTTGGATATTCACAGGGAGCAATAAAGAGTGAAGACTAGAGCTATAAATACTGATGCTTGTTATATGACCACAGAAATTTTAATAGTGTGGTACTGACACATGAATAAGAGAAATACCCATATACACATGGCAATTAAAATATGTTGTGAAGATAACATTTCAATTCCAGGAGAGGAGTGAAGAAGGATTATTCAACAAATATATTGAACAGCTTAAAAGCCTTCTGGAAAAAGAAAGTATATATACCTTAAACCTCATAATTTAGCTTTAAAATGAAATGCATTTCAGACTGATTAAAAAGAAAAATACTTTATGGTGAATAAAACATAAAAGCAAAAAAACATAAAAAACTTTTATATAATTTTGAGGCATATAAGACTGGTGTGATAAAGTAGGTAGGGAATACAAAGGTTGGTAAATTAAACCAAATTATTTTTTTCTTTGCATTCAAAACACTATATACAAAGTCAAAAGTCAAACAATAAATTTGTTAAAAAAAATTGTGAGTCATATCACAAAATATTAACTTCTTTGCTATACAAAGTTTCACAAATCCATTTTAAACTAATTTATTTATTTTAATTGAAGGTAATTACTTTATAAGATTGGAGAAGGAAATGGCAACCCACTGCAGTATTCTTGCCTAGAGGGTCCCATGGAGAAGGACCCTCCAAGAGGAGCCTGGTGGGCTACAGTCCACGGGGTTGCAAGCGTCGGACACAACTTAGCGACTAAACCACCAGCGCTTTATAATATTGTGGCGGTTTTTGCCATACAACACCATGAATCAGCCACGGGTGCACATGTGTCCCCCATCCTGAACCCCCTCCCACCGCCCTTCCCACCCCATCCCTCTGGGCTGTCCCAGAGCACCAGCTTTGAGTGCCCTGCTTCATCGAACTTGCACTGGTCACCTACAAATCAATTTTTAAAACTCCCAATAGAAAAAGTGCAAAGCATGTGACATAGAGTTCATTTAAAAGTTTCAAACATAGTAAAAATGTTAGCTTCATTACAATAGAATATGCTCGGTGCTCAGTCGCTCAGTTTGTGTCTGACTCTTTGCAACCCCATGGTCTGTAGCCAGCCAGGTTCCTCTGCCCATGAGATTTTCCAGGCAAGAATACTGGAGTGAGTTGCCATTTCCTGCTTCAGGTACAATACAGGGTGCCGGTTAAGTCACTTCAGTCATATCTGACTCTTTGCGACCCTGTGGACAATAGTTGTGGACAACTAGCTCACAATAGTTGCATATTAAACTTTGACATTACCACTAGCAGATTAGGCGAGATTGTAAAGTTTGAAAACACACTTTATTTGGTATCATTGTGAAGAATGTATTTTTCACTGCCAGTGAAAGCATAAATTGGAACAACCTCTGGCAGAGCTACCTTAAAAGATGTATCAAAATTAAAACTGCACATACCCTTTGAAATGACAATTAATCTCTAGGAGTTTACTCCATAGATATGCATTTGTCAAATAATGGATATGCAGCTTCATTCCTTGGAGCATTGCTTATAACTGTAAAATAGTATAAACAACCTACATGTCTGTTAATGAGGACCAGTTAAAAATTATGAGCAATTTATTAAAATAGTACAAAGCCATTAAGAACTAGCAGAACTATTTGAACTGATATGAAAAGATAAACTTTAAAAATATCAAAGTGCAGAATTGCATGTAAAGCATGTATTATTTCTGTGATTACAGAAAAATAAAAGATTTCCTCCAGAAGGATACACAATTGACTGGTATTTGTTATTGCCTTCAGGGAAGGCAAGCTGTAGCTTCAGAATGAAGAAAGAAGGTCCTTTTCATTGCCTTTTTTACAAAAATTACTTTTGATTGAAGTATAGTTGCTTTCCAATATTGTGTTAGTTTCTACTGTACAGCAAAGTGAATCAGCTGTATGTATACATATATCTCCTCTTTTCTGGATTCTCTTCCCATTAAGTCAACAACAGAGTGGAGCTCCCTGAGCTATACAATAAGGGCTCGTTAGTTATCTATTATATACATAATATCTATAGTGTGTTTATATACATAATATCTATAGTGTGTATAGGTCAATCCCAATCTCCCAGTTCATCCCATTCTCTCTTTACCCCTTGATGTCCATTCTATATTTGCATCTCTATCCACAGCCCTTGGTACTCTACTCATTCACTGTTTATATATGTGTGTGAAGGCATGCTCAGTCACTTCAGTCATCTCTGACATTTTGTGATCCAATGGACTGTAGCCCATCAGGCTCCTCTGTCCATGAGATTCTCCAAGAAAGACTACTGGAGTGGATTGTCACGCCCTCCTCCAGGGAATCTTCCAAACTCCAGGATCAAACCCACATCTCTTAAAGTGTCCTGCGTTGACTGGCAAGTTTTTTAACAGTCTTACCACCTGGGAAGCCATATATATATCAGTTCAGTTCAGTTCAGTTCAGTTACTCAGTCGTGTCCAACTATTTGTGACTCCATGAATCTCAGTACACCCTGTCCATCACCAACTCCTGGAGTTCACCCAAACTCACATCCATCAAGTCGGTGATGCCATCCAGCCATTTCATCCTCTATTGTCCCCTTCTCCTGCCCCCAATCCCTCCCAGCATCAGAGTCTTTTCCAGCAAGTCAACCCTTCATATGAGGTGGCCAAAGTACTGGAGTTTCAGCTTTAGCATCATTCTTTCCAAAGAATACCCAGGACTGATCTCCTTCAGAATGGACTGGTTGGATCTCCTTGCAGTCCAAGGGACTCTCAAGAGTCTTCTCCAAAACCACAGTTCAAAAGCATCAATTCTTTGGCGCTCAGCTTTCTTCACAGTCCAATTCTCACATCCATACATGACTACTGGAAAAACCATAGCCTTGACTAGACAGACCTTTGTTGGCAAAGTAATATCTCTGCTTTTGAATATGCTACCTAGGTTGGTCATAACTTTCCTTTCAAGGAGTAAGTGTCTTTTAATTTCATGGCTGCAGTCACCATCTGCAGTGATTTTGGAGCCCAAAAGAATAAAGTCTGACACTGTTTCCACTGTTTCCCCATCTATTTCCCATGAAGTGATGGGACTAGATGATATGATCTTAGTTTTCTGAACATTGAGCTTTAAGCCAACTTTTTCATTCTCCTCTTTCACTTTCATCAAGAGGCTTTTTAGTTCCTCTTCACTTTCTGCCATGAGGGTGGTGTCATCTGCATATTGGAGGTTACTGATATTCTCCTGACAATCTTGATTCCAGCTTGTGCTTCTTCCAGTCCAGCGTTTCTCATGATGTACTCTGCATA
>SJYX01022910.1:312531-344874 GCA_006410675.1 Oreotragus oreotragus
TATATATATATATATATATATATATATATTTGTTTATATTATTATTTAAATATATAATATATATATAAAGAGTCGGACATAACTGAGGGCTGACACACACACATATATTATTGTATACATATACATATAAGCCTCTTATCCTTATTCATCAGAAGGCAGACAGAATGAAAACCACAATCACAGAAAACTAATCAAACTGATCACATGGACAATAATTCAATGAAACCATGAGCCATGCCATGTTGGGCCACCAATTGGAAGTGGTCAAACAGGAGATGGCAAGAGTGAACATTGACATTTTAGGAATCAATGAACTGAAATGGGTGAATTTAACTCAGATGACCATTATATCTACTACTGTGGGCAAGAATCCCTTAGAAGAAATGGAGTAGCCCTCATAGTCAACAAAAGTGTCCAAAATGCAGTTCTTGGGTGCAGTCTCAAAAGTGACAGAATGATCTCTTATTGTTTCCAAGGCAAACCATTCAATATCACAGTAATCCAAGTCTATGCCCCGACCACTAATGCTGATGAACGTGAAGCTGAATGGTTCTATGAAGACCTACAAGACCTTCTAGAAATAACATGCAAAATAAGTCCTTTTCATCAGAGGGCAGTGGAATCCAAAAGTAGGAAATCAAGAGATACCTAGAATAATAGGCAAGTTTGGCCATGAAGCACAAAATGAAGCATGGCAAAGGCTAACAGAGTTTTGTCAAAAGAATGCACTGGTCATAGCAAACACCCTCTTCCAACACAACAAGAGACGACTCTCCATGTGGACATCACCAGATGCTCAACACCAAAATCAGATTGATAAAGTCTTTGCAGCCAAAGATGGAGAAGCTCTATACACAGCAAAACAAGACTGGGAGCTGGCTGTGGCTCAGATCATGAACTCCTTATTGCCAAATTCAGACTTAAATTGAAGAAAGTAGGGAAAACCACTCAACCAATCAGGTATGACCTAAATTAAATCCCTTATGATTATACAGTGAAAGTGAGAAATAGATTCAAGGGATTCGATCTGATAGACAGAGTGCCTGAAGAACTATGAACAGAGGTTCCTGACATTGTACAGGAGGCAGTGATCCCCAAGAAAAAGAAAAGCAAAAAGGAAAAATGGTTGCCTGAGGAGGCCTTACAAACAGCTGTGACTAGAAGAGAAAAAGAAAAGGAAAGATATAGACAATTGAATGTAGAGTTCCAAAGAATAGCAAAGAGAGATAAGAAACCTTTATTCAATGATCAGTGCAAAGAAATAGAGGAAAACAATAGAATGGGAAAGAATAGAGATCTCTACAAGAAGATTAGAGACACCATGGGAATATTTCATGCAAAGATGAGCACAATAAAGGACAGAAATGGTATGGACCTAACAGAAGATATTAAGAAGAGGTGGCAAGAATACACAGAACTGAACAAAAAAGATATCCAGGGCCCAGATAACCACAATGGTGTGATCACTCACCTAGAGCCAGACATCCTGGAATGTGAAATCAAGTGGATCTTGGAAACATCACTAGGAACAATGCTAGTGGAGGTCAGGGAATTCCAGTTGAGCTATTTCAAATCCTAAAAGATGATACTGTGAAAATGCTGCACTCAATATGCCAGCAAACTTGGAAAACTCAGCAATGGCCACAGGACTGGAGAATGTCAGTTTTCATTCCAATCCCAAAGGAAGGCAATGCCAAAGAATGTTCAAGTTACCACACAGTTGCATTCATCTCACATGCTAGCAAAGAACTACTCAAAATTCTCCAAGCCAGGCTTCAATAGTACATGAACCATGAACTTCCAGATCTTCAAGCTGGTTTTAGAAAAAGCAGAGGAATGAGAGACCAAATTGCCAACATCTGTTGGATCATCAAAAAAGCAAGAGAGGTCCAGAAAAACATCTACTTCTGCTTCACTGACTATGACAAAGCCTTTGACTCTGTGGATCACAACAATCTATGGAAAATTCTGAAAGAGCTGGGAATATAAGACCACCTGACCTGCCTCTTAAGAAATCTGTATGCAGGTCAAGAAGCAAGTTAGAACTGGACCTGGAAAAACAGACTGGTTCCAAATAAGGAAAGGAGTACGTCAAGGCTGTATATTTTCACCTTGCTTTTTAAAATTATATGCAGAGTACATCATCCGAAATCCCAGGCCGCATGAAGCACAAGCTGGAATCAAGATTGCCAGGAAAAATATCAATAACCTCAGATATACAGATGACACTACCCTTATGGCAGAAAGTGAAGAAGAACTAAAGAGCCTCTTGATGAAAGTGAAAGACGAGAGTGAAAAACTTGGCTTAAAGCCCAACATTCAGAAAACTAAGATCATGGCATTCAGTCCCATCACTTCATGGCAAATTGATGGGGAAACAATGGAAACAGTAAGAGCTTTTTTTGGTCTCTAAAATCACTGCAGATGGTGACCTCAGCCATGAAATTAAAAGACACTTGCTGCTTGGAAAGAAAGCTATGAACAACCTAGACAGCACATTAAAAAGCAGAGACATGACTTTGTCAACAAATGTCTGACTAGTCAAAGCTATGGTTTTTCCAGTAGTCATGTATGGATGTGAGAGTTGGACTAATAAATTTGAGCACTGAATAATTGATGCTTTTGAACTGCGGTGTTGGAGAAGACTCTTGAGAGTCCCTTGGACTGCAAGGAGATCCAACCAGCCCGTCCTAAAGGAAATCAGTCCTGAATATTCACTGGAAGGACAGATGCTGAAGCTGAAACTCCAATACTTTGGCCACCTGACGTGAGAACTGACTCATTTGAAAAGACCCTGATGCTGGGCAAGATTAAAGGCAGGAGGAGAAGGGGACAGCAGAGGATAAGATGGTTTGATGGCATCACCGACTTGATGGACATGAGTTTGCACAAGCTTCATAATCCAAGGGGTCACAAAGGGTCAGACATGACTGAGAGACTGAACTGACTGATATATACATATATATATTATTTATTATTATTATTTTTTGGGGGGCGGCTGTGCTGTGCTGAATCTTCATTGGCTTTCTAGGGCTTTTTCTGGTTGCAGTGAATGAGGACTGCTCTTTGTTGTCACAGCCAGCACACTAAGCGCGGGCGCTGCGAGAGCCGGGCCGGCGCACTAAGCGCGGGCGGCTGCGAGAGCCGGGCCGGCGCACTAAGCGCGGGCGGCTGCGAGAGCCGGGCCGGCGCACTAAGCGCGGGCGGCTGCGAGAGCCGGGCCGGCGCACTAAGCGCGGGCGGCTGCGAGAGCCGGGCCGGCGCACTAAGCGCGGGCGGCTGCGAGAGCCGGGCCGGCGCACTAAGCGCGGGCGGCTGCGAGAGCCGGGCCGGCGCACTAAGCGCGGGCGGCTGCGAGAGCCGGGCCGGCGCACTAAGCGCGGGCGGCTGCGAGAGCCGGGCCGGCGCACTAAGCGCGGGCGGCTGCGAGAGCCGGGCCGGCGCACTAAGCGCGGGCGGCTGCGAGAGCCGGGCCGGCGCACTAAGCGCGGGCGAGAGGAGCTTCCCCACGACCGAGGTCAGGGGCAGCAGCCTAGAGTGCCAGGCTTCGATGGTGCAGGAACGGCGGAGAGAAGCTACCCTGTGTCTGAGGTGGGGGCAGCGACAGAGAGGAGCTACCCCGCATCCGAGGTCAGGGGCAGGGGCTGGGAGGTGCTACCCTGCGTCTGAGGTCAGTGGCGGCCGGGAGGAGACACCCTGCGTCTGAGGTCAGGGCGGCAGCTGGGAGGAGCTACCCCACATCCAAGGTCAGGGGCGGCTGGGAGAAGCCACCTCCCACCTAAGGCTTGGGCAGTGACCCTGAGGAGCCACCCTGAGCCCGAGCCCAAGGCCAGGGGNAAGAAAAAAAAAAAAAAAGCTATTTGGGACATGGGGAAATAAATAAGCATCCCTAACTCATTTCTTTAAAAGTTGCATAATGTTCAATAGAATGTATGTATCATAATGTATTCAGTCTTTACATTGTTGATGCATTTTTTTTTCAGCTTACTTTTCATTCTCTTCCTCTGCAAAGCTGCAGTAAACAATTTGCTGCTGCTGCTGCATAATATCATTATTTTCTTGTGCTTTTATTTCTGTAGGGAAGAGTCCCTGAAGTGGGATTTCTTGGGCAAAGGGCATCAATACTTCTGTTTTTTAATTTTCGTCAGTATTTCCAGTTTCCCCAAATGTGGTATCAATTTACTCTCCCACCAGAAATATATCAGAGTCTTCTCTTTTGCCTCCCCCTAAAATCTTACCGTATGAGATTGCCAATGTGATGACTGAAAAAGAAAAAAAAAAAAAAGCTGTTTCAATTTTTAATTGCATTTTTCCTGCATGTGTTTGAGCATTTTTTCTAAATTTTCTGACTTTTTGCAGATCTTCTCTGAAATGTCCTATTTACTGGAATGATAAATCTTTCATTTTAATTTTATCAATTGAAAGAGTTACTTGAACAGTTGAGACTGTACTCTTTTCTTGGAATTTGTTGTAATTATGTTAATAACATATAGAGAGTTTGATTTTTACTTTACCAGTGTTATGTTTACCATACTCTTTTAAAAATATTTATATAGTTAAATGTCTTTATTTTATGATGGCTTCTGAGATTCCTGCCTTGAGAGTGCTCCATCATCCCAGAGTTGTAAAAATATTCTCCTACAATTTATTCCAATACTATCGTATTTTTATTTATGTCCATAATGTATCTGGAATTTACATTGTGTGTAGAGTCAGGAAGTGATGTCACATGTTCTTCCACATAGGTAGCAATTATTACAGTAGGATATAGTCAAAAACTATCCCAAATTAAAATGCAATCTGATCACATGGTAAACTTCCAACTATACCTAGATGCAATTTCTATTTTTTTTCCTCAGGCATGCTGATGTAAACAGCTTCCCTGAAAGCCATTACGATCACCTGAAATAAAATGTGTTTTGCTGACAGAATTGGTCAGATAGGGTCCACATACTTCAGGCAGTAGTTCTCTTACTTTAGTTGAAGTTTTCTACTAATTCAAGCCCCTGATGAGACATCCATTAGACCCTTACATGCACCAAACACACTCCTAAATAATTCTTATAGATTTCTTATTTTATTCCTTATATTAACCTTATAAGACAATTATTACCTTAAAGTCCATCTTGCATATTTAAAAAACTGAAAACTAGAGACCTTAGTTGTTCAGGCTTACAAAGATGATAGATATTGGGGCTGAGATTTGTAGCTTACAGTGGTGTTTCAGCGTCTGTGCTCATAACAGTGGGACTCTACCAAACGTGCACGTTTGCTATTGTATCTTTTTTACTTTTTTAAAAAATTAGAGTATAATTGCTTTACAATGTTGTGTTAGTTTCTGCTGTCTAACAGTGTGAATCAGCTATATGCGTACATATAGTCCTGCCCTCTTGAACCTCCTCACCCCACCCCCATCTCACCCTTCTTAAGTCATCACAGCGCTGAGCTGACTGTGCTATACAGCCGCTTCCCACTAGCTATCTATATTACATAGGGCAGTATACCTTAAACGTTCCACTTATCATAATACAGAAGGTACACAGTGACTATCTGTTTTACTGGGTGGAGCTGAATTCTTCTCCCATACCCCTTAGAATAAATTTGGCTCCATCAACCAAGGTTAATGAAGGCCCAAATGGCCTCTGCTTCGATCTTGTGCCTGCAAAAAATTCCATCAGAAAGCAAAGTATGAGTGGAATATAGATTAAAAAATAAGTGTTCAAGACCTCATGATTGGACTAGATCTTTAGCTTTAAAAAAGAATAAAACATTTTTTTTCATGCTACAGTCTTCTAGCATTTGGAAATAAGGACTTGAAATGGGTTTCTTGAAAACAATGACAATTTCAAAACAAGGTAATTTCAGGAGCTGCAAAGAAACAGTCATAATGAGTTTGGCTAGAGACTATTCTTCTCACCTGGAAATGATTGAAGACAAGGAGATAACCTCTCATTAATTCCTTGTTAACTATTTTAATAAGGATTACATCACTGTCTCTCTCCCAGTACAGACAGTTGCCAGTAGGTTTTGGTGATCCAATCCATTAAGTTGAACCGTGGAAAGGTCTGGACAGAAAGAGAGGTCACGTTTATGCCCCCAACCCCATCACAGGGGCCATATTTGATGAAAACGTGACCCCCCGCCCCATTTCTCAGAGCAGCAATTTCTATTTCCAGTTTATTGCCACACATTCCTCAAAAGCCGGACACAAATGACTTCTTGTGTCACACGAATGACTCATATGGCTGCCCTGTGGCTAAGAGCAAGAGAGCTGTGCCGGGGGTCCTGGCAGGCAGACGCCAGCAGCTCCTGTCTCAGGATCCAGACCCATTCCCCACCGGGCAGAGCCTGCCCCGAATCACAGGGTGACGGAGTATCCAGCCTCCTCAGATTCACCCCTCTGGGACAGACACTAGTCCACGTCCACCGCCCAGGGCTTCAGGAAACCTGCTACGCTTGTGTGAGGGTGGGGGGCATTCTGCAGCCGTGAAAACCACCAAGAGAGAATAGAGCCAAGGGGGCTTGGGATTCCCCTATGGTCTACACTACACACTTCCCGATTTTTAGTGCGTGTCGGGTGAACAAGGCACCATGCTCCTACTTCAGGCTGCCACACATGACTGGGGACCAAGCAACCGACCGCTGTGGGGACCGGCTCAGGGACTTGTGCACGTGGCCCAGTCACAGCCAATGAGCTCCACCTGAAGGGCTTTGGGGCGGCTACATGGTGTGGTAACGCCCACCCTCCCCTCCGCTCACACACCCACCGCCACCCGGGAACAGTTGAGGAGTCCGCATCTCCAATCAGCTGCCTGCTATTGCATGTGGACTTGGCTTGTTATCTCACCTGTCTGGACCCCAGTTTCTTGATTTCTAGTGTAGAAATAATCTAAGTGTGGGTCTCACATGTAAAATGTAAAGAATAAAGAAGTTACTATGTGTAAGTAATAAAATGTTAAATAGCAAATTAAAAGCTGATTGAAGTATTGTCTTTTTTTTTTTTTTCTTCCCCAGGGTCTTCTAGGAAATAAATTCTCATCCTTTTCCATGAGATTTGAAGCCTGGAAAATGTAAGGTCTAGAAGTGTCATTTCAACTTCAGGAGGCAACTGTCTGAAAATAAAGCCTATGTGGAGTTTCCTAACTTAAGAAAACTTAAGAGAGGAGAGAGTGAAAACTGGTCCTGCTGATATCATTTGAGGCTCAGATCAAGCTGTGCCTAAAGCCAGCCCTTTTCCATGGCATTCTCTTTCTCTTAAGCAGGTTTGATTTGGTTTTTCAGGTAATTTTATCCTAACTCTTACTTGCTTTTCTCTGTGGGGTGCAGCTGTGACTAATTCTGGCTTTTCATTCTGTGTGACTCAGTGGACCAAAGCCTAGGAAAGAAAAGCTGGAGGTGTCCTTCACACTTATACAGAACTACAGTGCTTGAAAGCTGATTCAGGAGGGAGTGGACTTTTGAGTATACCCAGAGTTGCCTGGATCTCCATTCCTCCAAGTTGGAATAATAATATTTCACAGCGTCTAAAATTTCTACATGAATTGGCAGGCGGGCAGAGTACATACTGATGAGATTAAAAGAAGTAACCTACAAGGAACAGCAAAGCCCTGAGCCCAGATGTTCACCTAGAGGAGCATAACTGTCGACAGTAATGATAGGCAAAAAGCACATAGACGCTCAGATGGTCTCAGAGGGTGGGGAGAACAAGAGGTTGCCAAATCACCTTTGGATGGATTCAAGGATCATGACACCAGGAAGACACATGTGGATTCATATACATTGCTTTTCAGTTGTGGTGCTGGAGAGGACTCTTGAGTATCCCTTGGATTGCAAGGAGATCAAAACAGTCAGTCATAAAGGAAATCAACCCTGAATATTCATTGGAAGAACTTTTGCTGAAGCTGAAGCTCCGATACTTTAACCAGCTGATGCCAACAGCCGACTCTTTGGAAAAGACCCTGATGTTGGGAAGGAGTGAAGGCAAAAGGAGAAAAGAGTGACAGAGGTTAAGATGGTTAGATAGCATCACTGACTCAATGGACATGAATTTGAGCAAATCAGGGAGATAGCAGAGGACAGAGGAGCCTGGCATGCTGCAGTCCTTGGGGTCACAGAAAGTCTGACATGACTTAGTGACTGAAAAACAACATGCATTAATCTGCTCAGATACACAGAGCTGTGCTAGAATCCCAACATCAGCCTACAAAAATCTATCTTGTCCTTCTTTACCTTTCTTAACTACAAGTGGTTCCATTTTCAGACCCAAATTCACTTTAAAAGTATCATTTTTAATTTCTTTATTCATGTGGTTGCTTTGACCAACAATATACATACGTGAACATACACACACACACATACATACACACACATCCCACTCCTCTCTGATTTCTAAATATTTTAAGAAATATTTCACCTTATTCAAATCTCAAATAACTTCAGACTACAGCATTCTGCTTTCCATGAAATTTCCTTTCCATGAAATTCCATCCATTAAATTAATATTTCTCCAGAAATATGTGTGTGCTGGGTCCTGTTTCTGCAGACACTGGAAGAACAGCAGCAAAAGTACAAGATCTTGCCCAGCACAATGATGGTAGTGCTTAAGGCTTTCCTCGATCCTCTGCAACAGAGAGCCCAGATTGGTAGCACTAGTCAGTTTTCATGGTGTAAAGACATCTACTATGGCCAATTTCAAACTACTGACATAAGTTGCTGAAAGATGAGTAATAGTATACTGTCATGTATATTTCAACTTTAAAAACACAATAAATACAAATAACATCTAGAGCATGAATAAAAATGTTAAAAAGCAAGTAGAAAATGATAAGGACTAAGTATTTATCACCTTTGTTTTCAATATACTTCATTTAATCATGAGTTCATATACTTTAATTTCAATAATGGCTGTATTTCAAAGCCAGCTCTCAAAATTCCTGGAAATTTAACAGGCGGTTCGCATGACCCAGTACAAACTGAATGCAGCATACCACTGTCCCTTCTCTAGTGGTACATGTCTTCTAGAAGATATTTAAAATAAACAGACAAACAACTGCTAAATAATTAAAACAACATATAAAATAGGTATTAAAATATATGGTGGTATATCTGAATCTAATATAATGTTATGTGTCATTACGTGTGTTTGCCGTGTTTGCTCAGTCATGTTCGACTCTTCAAGGCCTCATGAACTACAGCCCTGCAGGCTCCTCTATCCATGGGATTCTCCAGGCAAGAATACTGGAGTGGGTAGCCTTGCCCTCCTCCAGGGGATCTTCCCAACCAAGGGATCAAACCCAGATCTCCCACATTGCAGGCGGATTCTTTACCATCTGAGCCATCAGGGGAGTCTGGTGTATGCCATTATATATCAGTTTAAAATAATTAATAAATAAATTATTCTCTCAGCATATTAAAAAGGAGAGACATCACTTTGCCAACAAAGTTCCCTGTAATCAAAGCTTTGGTTTCTCTAGTAGTCATGTACGAATGTGAGAGTTGGTCCATAAAGAAGGCTGAGAACCAAAGAACTGATGCTTTCAAACTGTGGTGCTGGAGAAGACTCTTAAAAGTCTCTTGGATTTCCCTGTAAGGAACTCCAACCAATCAACCCAATCCTAAAGGAAATCAACCCTGAATAGTCACTGAAAGGACTGATGCTGAAGTTGAAACTCCAATACTTTGGCCACCTGATGCAAAGGACTGACTCACTGGAAAAGATTTTAATTCTGGGAAAGACTGAAGGCAGTAGGAGAAGGGGGCAACAGAGGATGAGATGACTGGATGACATCGCTGACTTGATGGACATGGGTTTGAGTAAGCTCCAGAAGACAGTGAAGGACAGGGAAGCCTAGCATGCTGCAGTCCATGGGGTTACAAAGAGTCGGATACAACTTAAAGATTAAAAAACAGCAACAACAAAATATATCTAATGACAATAAGTATTGTGTTGGCCAATAAGTTTGTTCAGGTTTTTCTGTAAGATATAATGAAAAATGAACTTTTTGGCCAATTCAATATTATGGGAAAACCATCAGGATAAGGAGATATTGAACATCAGGAAATGGGAGTTTATTTCAGGTAGAGTGAACAAGAAAGACTTGTCAAAAGAGTGGCAAACCTTTTCTCAAATCAGTAAAGGAGTAAAAAATAAAGAGAAAATCCAGAAAAATGCATTCCCAGTGGAGAGAACAGCGTGTGCAAAGGCCTCGAGGGAGAGGTAAGTTTTGGGTATTCAGAAATAGCAAAGCTAGTATGACTAGAGAGGAGTACACATGTGAAGGGTGCTAAGAGAGGCAGTTGAAGAGACAGTCAAGGTCTTGGTCACATGCAGCCTTGTAAACCATGAGAAGGAATTGCCCTTTCAATATGAATAGGCCGAGAATCCACTGGAAGGATGTCCAGTGGGAGTAACTATCCTAGTAACCATGTTATGCAGTTCAGTCGTGTCCCAGCTTTTTGCGACACCATGGACTGCAGCATGCCAGGCCTCCCTGTCCATCACCACTTGCTCAAACTCATGTCCATCAAGTTGGTGATGCCATCCAACCATCTCATCCTCTGTTATCCCCTTTTCCTCCTGCCCTCAATCTTTCCCAGGATCAGGGTCTTTTCAAATGAGTCAGCTCTTCACATCTGGTGGCCAAAGTATTGGAGTTTCAGCTTCAGCATCAGTCCTTCCAATGAATATTCAGGACTGATTTCCTTTAGGATGGGCTGGTTGGATCTCCTTGCAGTCCAAGGGACTCTCAAGCGTCTTCTCCAACACCACAGTTCAAAAGCATCAATTCTTTGGTGCTCAGCTTTCTTTCGGGGAAGGCAATGGCACCCCACCCCAGTACTCTTGCCTGGAAAATCCAATGGATGGAGTAGCCTGGTGGGCTGCAGTCCATGGGGTCGCTAACAGTCGGGCAGACTGAGTGACTTCACTTTCACTTTTCTCTTTCATGCATTGGAGAAGGAAATGGCAACCCACTCCAGTGTTCTTGCCTGGAGAATCCCAGGTACGGGGGAGCCTGGTGGGCTGCCGTCTATGGAGTCACACAGAGTCGGACACGACTGAAGTGACTTAGCAGCAGCAACAGCTTTCTTTATGATCCAATTCTCACATCCATACATGACTACTGGAAAAACCATAGCTTTGACCAGATGGACCTTTGTCAGCAAAGTGATGTCTCTGCTTTTTAATATGCTGTCTAGGTTGGTCATAGCTTTTCTTTCAAGGAGCAAACATCCTTTAATTTCATGGCTGCAGTCACTATCCATGGTGATTTTGGAGCCCCAAAAATGTCTTTTACTGTTTCCATTGTTTCCCCATTTATTTGCCATGAAATGATGGGACCAGATACTATGATATCAGTTTTTTGAATGTTGAGTTTTTAAGCCAAAATTTTCACTCTCCTCTTTCACTTTCATCAAAAGGCTCTTTAGATCTTCTTTGCTTTCTGCCATAATGGTGGTGTCATATATCTGAGATTATTTTCACATCCATACATGACTACTGGAAAAACCATAGCTTTGACCAGATGGACCTTTGTCAGCAAAGTGATGTCTCTGCTTTTTAATATGCTGTCTAGGTTGGTCATAGCTTTTCTTTCAAGGAGCAAACATCCTTTAATTTCATGGCTGCAGTCACTATCCATGGTGATTTTGGAGCCCCAAAAATGTCTTTTACTGTTTCCATTGTTTCCCCATTTATTTGCCATGAAATGATAGGACCAGATACTATGATATCAGTTTTTTGAATGTTGAGTTTTTAAGCCAAAATTTTCACTCTCCTCTTTCACTTTCATCAAAAGGCTCTTTAGATCTTCTTTGCTTTCTGCCATAATGGTGGTGTCATATATCTGAGATTATTGATATTTCTCCCAGCAATCTTGGTTCCAGCTTGTGCTTCATCCAGCCCAGCATTTCACATGATGTACTCTCATATAAGTTAAATAAACAGGGTGACAATATGTTAAAAAAAAAAAAGCAAAGACAAATAGACAAATAGGTAAAATTGTTTTAATTATACTTAACCCAGTGTTTCCAAAGTATTCTTATTTCAGCATTATTATAAAGTTGGGTCTTGACAAATATTAACTGGTTTTTGAAAGAGAAATAGATCTTTAGCTACTTTGTAAGTGATACCCTCTTTCCTTCATGCAGAGGATTTCAATTCTGTACAGGGGGTGTCAGTTCTACCAGTTAATCCTCATTGGAAAACCTCTATTGATTTTATTCAATATATTCATACCTCCAGATTCTGTGAAACACTTCAGAGGTATTATCTTCTGCCCATATTGTACCAAAATAATGCAGTTAGCAGTAATAAAACTCTGTCGGGGGGAGCACAAAGGCATTAGGCACTTTTAGCCCCCACAGTGAAGCAGGCGATAATGGATAGTTAGATGTCCCTCGGTCTCTGATCTTGGCATAATGCCCCCTCTTGGGGTTCCACTCTCTCAGGGTCTCAGTGGAACACAGCTCATATGTGGCAGCCTAAATCTTGCTTTTATGGTGTATGACAGCAGATGCTTAACTTAACAGCCTCTTTATTCTCTTCCTTATACAAATGCAGTGCCTTGGCACCCATCTTTCTATTGAATTGCTGTCAGGTAAGGCTTTGCCCAAGGTCAACATAACAAGACTCTGCCAGCTACCACAGCCGATGTTAATACATTCGGAGGATTTATGTCAGATTCCAACTGCTAAAGATTGAGCTGATAATCGTAGGTATTTGGCGGAGGCATTAGCATTTCTGTCTGTGCAGATTTCAATGCCTTATTAACTTTTCTGAGAAACGTTTACCCAGTGGGGGAAAGTACTGAGTTGAGTTAGGGATTCCTCACTGCCCACCACAGGCAATGTCATAGAAAACTCTGTTGCTTTCTGCATGGAGAAATTAACCAGGGTGGCACATTGTTATGGCTCCTAATGAATATGAATACCCAAACATGAAGAATCCAAAAATCATTAGAGCTAGAGAGAAAAAAACATGCTTCCACGTACTATCCGTCTGTGGAGGCACTCAGGAATGATTTTCTTGGAACACAGTGAATGATGGTTTTCTGTATACTTCCAAAGAACGTAAAATCTGGCCCATTCTCCAGAATGCATACCAATGGTAGCTACAGTATAGGCTATCTTTGGGAAACTCTCCATTTAAATGCAAACAGCTACAAAAAGAAAACCAAACTGCAGATAAGTAATAATTCAGAAGAAGGCCTGAGGCAAAGTGAAAAGGAGTTCACAGAGGTCAATTTTTTTTAATGCATTTTAACTCTTTGAACAGAAATACAGAACCCTTTTTAAGTACCAGAGGTGAAAACTGATCACACTTGGTTTTCTGACTCCGAGTGTGCTCTATGATTGGCCTCCCCTGGTGGCCCAGACGGTAAAGAATCTGCCTGCAGTGCAGGAAACCTGGGTTAGCCCCCTGGGTTCAAAGAGCCCCTGGAGAGGGGAATGGCTGCCCATTCCAGTATTTTTGCCTGGAAAATTCCATGGACAGAGAAGTCTAGTGGGCTACAGTCCTTGCTTTATGATTATCAAATGATGAGGCTAATGTTTAATTCTAGCCCCTGAATTCTACCAAGGAATTAGAGGCAGCTGCTACAGTAGTAATTTTATGGTCAATAAATATATGACTCTTCTTGGGAAAAAATAGTTAACTCTTTTCTTAATAATGTCAAATAACCATCCATTACACTAGAAAGAATAGCATACTTGAATTGGCACCTTTTGGAAGGTCGGTTCTTTATAGGTCACCAGCTGACTCCCTCAGTGAGATTGTGCATTCCCTGATGAACTTTATGCCTCATGAGACCCTAAGCTTCTGGGAGATGAGAGTAAGAAGCATCTACCATGTTTTTATATCCTTCAGACCTCCCAGCACATTGCAATGCCCAGAGTTAATCCTCTCAAATAAGTCTAACAGAGTTACTGTTATCATGAAATTTCCATTATAGGCATTGTAAGAAATATAGATCAGACTTTTAATGATTGAACATTTATTAAGGCCTCTTGTTTTCACTCACACTCATAGTTCCTTTTTTTTCAATTATTTTATATTGGAGCATAGTTGATTTAATAAGGTGTTTGTCTCAGGTGTAGAGGATGGTGATTCAGTTATATAGACACATGTATCTATTTTTTTTCAAATTCTTTTTCCATTTAGATTATTACAGAATACTGAGCAGAGTTTCCTGTGCTGTGTGCTTGTTGCTTATCTATTTTAAATATAGCAGTGTGGACATGTCAGTTCGAAACTCCAACACTCATAGTCTTCATTCAAGATTTCTATTTAAGATCCTGAGCCTGTCTGTGACTGTTTTCTACTCACCCGTTGTTGGAGATTCTGACGGATATAACGAGTTGGCTGTTCTTTGCCCCAGAAGTATAGCCACTCTCAGGATGTCTTTAGGAGTTCACTCAGCTCCCTCTTTTGTTAAAAAAAAAAAAAAAAGAAAAGAAAAGGCAACTGTGAAAAGCAGATACTTATTATATACTCCTCACCAAATGTAGAACTTTAGAAATGTTTACTGTGCCTCTAATTTCAACCCAGCATAGCACAATATGTAAAATATATTTTCTTCTAATTTTTCAGGTTCTCTCAGGAACTCTGCCTTCCACTTCATCAAATGCAAGTTGAATCCCTATTATGAGTAAGGCAGAGTGCTCCACTCTGTCGTACATTCAGAGATGTTCTAAAAAAAAAAAAAAAGAAAAGAAAAGGCAACTGTGAAAAGCAGATACTTATTATATACTCCTCACCAAATGTAGAACTTTAGAAATGTTTACTGTGCCTCTAATTTCAACCCAGCATAGCACAATATGTAAAATATATTTTCTTCTAATTTTTCAGGTTCTCTCAGGAACTCTGCCTTCCACTTCATCAAATGCAAGTTGAATCCCTATTATGAGTAAGGCAGAGTGCTCCACTCTGTCGTACATTCAGAGATGTTCACGGCAGGGCCCTAGCCTCATACAGCTGGTCATTCAATGGGAGGAACAAGGCAAGAACTCACATAACTTGTCAAAGGCCATTTGACAAAACATTTTTCTGAGCAAAAGAAGACTGACTCAAAAATATTTTATGTAAGTCCATTAATGTGATGTTCTAGGATAGGCACAACTAATCTATGGTCACACACACAAAAAATGAGAGCAGTGGTGTCCTCTGGGTGCAGAAGTGACTGGTTAAAGGCATAAGGTACTTATTTTTGGAAGGTTTGGGGGTTACACAGTTGTATGCATTTGTTAAACTCATCATATTATCTACTTTAGATGTGTGCAGCCCACTGTATGCAAATTTTACCTAAAATAACCATGAATAAATATGGAACTCTGGTTAATGATATGCTACTGCAGCATTTAGGGAGAAATGTGCAAATGTCTGCAATTCTCTTTGAAATGCATAGAAAACAAGATGGGTTGATGGATGGATGCAGGATGGATGATGGATGAATGGATGGTAGATATATGATAAATCAAATACCATAAAGTATTAATGGTAGATAGTAGGTATAATGTAAGAGGGTTCACTATAAAATTCTTTCAATTTTTCTTCATGTTAGAAAGCTTTGATAATAAGTATTGATGGGGGGAAATAGCTTCTTATATGAGGATAAATTATCAAATATTTCTTGAAAAACACATGAAGGATTTTGAATGGTAGAACATCAATAAAGAACATCCACCTCTGAGTGAATAACAAAAGTAGAGGGCTAAAAAAGTGACAAGCATGGTCAGGAAACATGAGCTTGCTCACGTGTAGAATATAAAAGGAAGAGAGTGGAGCCAAGAGGAGTGTAGCTGAGGTCACACCATGGAAGAGTTCCTGCCAAGCTGAGAATCATGAATTTCTGGATACAGTGAACAGCCCCTGTTGAGGTCTTCTGAGCAAGAGGATCAGGGGGATCATAACTTCCATTTAGGAAGGGGCTTGAGTAATGCAAGAGGAATAGGGGCAGAGAGAATCATTGTTGAGTGATGGGAGTCTGAACCAGAAAGGAAACAGGAGCTAGAAACATGGTGTCCTGGAGTCACAAAACACTCAGCATGTGGAAGAAGTGTGGCTGCAACTTAGAACACTGAGCTGCCTTGCTTTTACCTCCAATGAGCCATGTAACATTTGGCCAGTCCTTCCATTTCACTTCTCTGATAGATTGATTAGGAAATTGTTCCCCAATTCCCACTTCTCCCTGTTTTCACATCCTGAGCCTTTCTGCTCTTTCCATTAGGATCTGATCTGGCCTTGTGGCTTGCTATTGCCAACAAAATGCAGTTGAAGTTATAGCCTCAAGGAGATTCACATGCTTCCACTCAGTTTCCTCGCCCTCTATCACTAGCATGTGATCCAGCCCTGGCCAGTCTTCCAGAGAATCACCAGTTCACAGCCCATCTGGTAAATAAGGACATCCTAGGCCAGCTTACATCTGTTGACTCACAAGCATGACCAAACATGCATGAATGAACCTAGAATCCAGTATGATTGAGACCAGAAAAATCTCCTAGCTAGACATGTAGCCTCGGGAGGATAAAAAAAAAAAAAATTTAAAGTTACTGAGTTTTTGAAAAGTTTGTCATGCATCAGAAGCTAACTGAAACAATATCTTGAGACCTTGAACTTGTCATCTGTAGAGAAGGGAACTAAATGAAATAAATTCTAGAGATTTTATAATTTTGTGTAGTTTCCCCCTAGCTTCATTATTCTATGGTTTTAAGATGAAATGAGAGACTTCATTGTCTTGTTAAATACATTGATCTCTTGTACTCTAGAAAGCTGGTGGGTGCTAGCTGCACTATTAAAAAAAAAAAATATTTAAAGTTACTGAGTTTTTGAAAAGTTTGTCATGCATCAGAAGCTAACTGAAACAATATCTTGAGACCTTGAACTTGTCATCTGTAGAGAAGGGAACTAAATGAAATAAATTCTAGAGATTTTATAATTTTGTGTAGTTTCCCCCTAGCTTCATTATTCTATGGGTTTAAGATGAAATGAGAGACTTCATTGTCTTGTTAAATACATTGATCTCTTGTACTCTAGAAAGCTGGTGGGTGCTAGCTGCACTATATGTGCACATAAACAGGTAGGCACTTGGAAACATAAATGCATGCATAGGTGGGGGTGGAGGAGAGAAGCAGAGGCCATGCTTAATAGTGCAGGATCCACAGAAAAGGTTACCTGCCAGATTAGAATCCATTTTTACTCTGGTCCCATACTCTAACCCTCTCCTCACTGCAGGTCTTCCTAGACTTCATTTGAGAAATGCATTTTCATTGCTTATATTGATTTTAGACCCAAATTTCTCTTTTGTAGAAATAGACAAGACTATTGTAAACCTTAACAATTGGTTGGGATTTATATGGTCAAATGGATTAAGCCTGTAGAGAAATCATTTGGCTTTCTTTAAAAATAAAGCAACAACAAAAAAAATCCTACTGTTTGCTTAATGGAACAAAATAGTCTCTATTCAGAAGATGTCTCAGGGTCTAAATAATGCATATAATAGTATGGGGGATTCTATTGATCCAGCTGAACCCATCTATAAGTGCTAAACCTGCTTTATTCTTTTTTTTTTTTTTTTAAATGATGAGCCGTTTAAGGAAACTGAACCATTTAAAGTTTCAAATTGCACTAAGTTGGAGCAAGTTACTTAACCTTTCCAAATACTTGACAGGGATAAATAACTGGAGAGCAAATGGCTAGTGTCATAGGGTTATTGTAATAATTAAATGACACACACATGGAACAGTTTGAGACATTCTCTGTTGCTCAGTTAATATCCATTTTTTCCTACTCTGCATATTAATTCATTTCGTATATGTCATTTAAAATCTAGCTTAGATGAGGCTCCTTTGTAAACTCTTTATTTGTAAGGTCAGCTTATGGTAAACCATTTTTTTCCCCTCTTATTTATATATGGGGCCTCCCAGGTGGCGCCAAAGGTAAAGAACCCATCAGCCGATAGAGGAGACAGAAGAGCCAGTTCGATCCCTGGGTCAGGAAGATCACTTGGAGGAGGAAATGGCAACCCACTCCAGTATTCTTGCCTGGAGAAGCCTGATGGGCTACAGTCCATAGGGTTGCACAGAGTTGGACACAACTGAGGTGACTTAGCATGTGCACACACACACATATATACATGTATGTATATATGTGTGTGTGTGTATCACTTTACTATACACCTGAAACATTGTAAATCAACCAACTTCAATAAAAATTTTAAGATAAAATTTAAAAAATAAAAACTGACTAACCAAACAAAACAAAAAAGAAAGAGGCAGAGTTTATTTCTGTCTGTCTGAACTCTGACCAAATTTTTTTTTCCATACACACTTGTTGGTGCTTCAATTTTATATTGACCTATAAAATTTTCTAACAGGTTCATGTGATTTGTCTCCCCAGTTAGCTTTTACATTCACTTGGGGCTTATGAGTTGTATTTTTTTAAAAAACTGTTCTTCTAAAGCTTAACAGAGCCAGTCAAATGCTGAAGGCTAATAAAGCATGATTGATTGATAACAAAAGATAATAAAGTTACTTAATCTGACTGATATTGATTATAAGGCATCTCAAGTGCCCTACAATAAGTATCACTTTTTAATAATTTGTTGAGGTATAGCATACATAGGGCTTCCCAGGTGTTTCAGTGGTAAAGAATCTGCCTACCAGTGCAGGAGGCTCAAGAGACATGGGATCAATCCTAGTAGGAAGTGGCAACCCACTTGCCTGGAAAATCCTGTGGACAGAGGAACCTGGTGGGCTCCAGCCCATGGAGTCGCTAATAAGAGTTAGACATGACTGGGAGACAGCATGTGTGCATAGGATACATACAGAAAGGAGTACAAATCATACGTGTAAACTCTATGAGCTTTCACAAAGTGATCATATCCAGGTAACCCTTCCACCGTTTCAAGAACACTGAAGTCCCCCAAAGCTCCTTGAATCCCCTTCCAGTTAATACCAAAGATAGCCATTACTTACTCTGACATCTAACAACAGGTCTTTGTTGGTTTCTTGAAGTTGATAAAAAGTGTGTTCTCATTAGTACCTGATTTCCTATCAGTGCAGTTCAGTTGCTCAGTCATGTCCAACTCTTCATGATGCCACAGAAGGCAGCATACCAGGCCTCCCTGTCCATCACCAGCTCCCAGAGTTTGCTCCAACTCATGTCCATTGAGTCGGTTCATGGAGTCGCTAATAAGAGTTAGACATGACTGGGAGTACAAATCATACGTGTACAACTCTATGAGCTTTCACAAAGCGATCATATCCAGGTAACCCCTCCACCGTTTCAAGAATATTGAAGTCCCCCAAAGCTCCTTGAAGCCCCTTCCAGTTAATACCAAAGATAGCCATTACTTACTCTGACATCTAACAACAGGTCTTTGTTGGTTTCTTGAAGTTGATAAAAAGTGTGTTCTCATTAGTACCTGATTTCCTATCAGTGCAGTTCAGTTGCTCAGTCATGTCCAACTCTTCATGATGCCACAGAAGGCAGCATACCAGGCCTCCCTGTCCATCACCAGCTCCCAGAGCTTGCTCCAACTCATGTCCATTGAGTCGGGGATGCCATCCAACCATCTCATCCTCTGTCATTCCCTTCTTCTCCTGCCTTCAATCTTGCCAACACCAGGGTCCTTTCCAAGGAATCAGTTCTTTGCACCAGGTCACCAGAGTATTAAAGTTTCAGCTTCTGCATCAGTCCTTCCAATGAATATTCAGGACTGATCTCCTTTAGAATGGACTGGTTGGATCTCCTTGCAGTCCAAGGGACTCTCAAGACTCTTCTCCAACACCGTAGTTCAAAAGCATCAATTCTTCGGCTCTCAGCTTTCTTTATGGTCCTACTGTCATATCCATACATGACTACTGGAAAAACCATAGCTTTGACTAGATGGACCTTTGTCAGCAAAGTAGTGTCTCTGCTTTTTAATATGCTGTATAGGTTGATCATAGCTTTTCTTCCAAGGAGCAAGTGTCTTTTAATTTTAAGGTTGCAGTCACCATCTGTGGTGATTTTGGAGCCCCCCAAAATAAAGTCTGTCACTGTTTCCATTGTTTCCTCATCTATTTGCCATGAAGTGATTGGACCAGATGCTATGATCTCAGTTTTTTGAATGTTGAGTTTTAAGCCAACTCTTTCACTCTCCTCTTTCACTTTCATCAAGAGGCTCTTTAGTTCTTCTTCACTTTCTGCCATAAGGATGATGTCATCTGCGTTTCTGAGGTTATTGATATTTCTTCTGGAAATCTTGATTCCAGCTTGTGCTTCATATAGCCCAGCATTTCGCATGATGTACTCTGCATAGAAATTAAATAAGCAGGGTGACAATACCTTGACGTACTCCTTTCCCAATTTGGACTTTCTATAGTTAAGATTTTTCTTTTGAAATTCATCCATGTCTTTGGAAAGAGCTGAAGTTCTTTCATTTTCATTAGCATGGAATAGTCCATTGTAAGGATACAATCCAGGGAAGGCAATGGCACCCCACCCCAGTACTCTTGCCTGGAAAATCCAATGGATGGAGTAGCCTAGTGTGCTGTAGTCCATGGGGTCGCTAACAGTTGGACAGACTGAGGGACTTCATTTTCACTTTTCTCTTTTATGCATTGGAGAAGGAAATGGCAACCCACTCCAGTATTCTTGCCTGGAGAATCCCAGGGATGGGGGAGCCTGGTGGGCTGCCGTCTATGGGGTCACACAGAGTCGGNACTCTGCATAGAAATTAAATAAGCAGGGTGACAATACCTTGACGTACTCCTTTCCCAATTTGGACCTTCTATAGTTAAGATTTTGCTTTTGAAATTCATCCATGTCTTTGGAAAGAGCTGAAGTTCTTTCATTTTCATTAGCATGGAATAGTCCATTGTAAGGATACAATCTATCCATTTACTCTTTTGTTTTAATTGAACTATAGTTGATTTGCAATGCTGTGTTAGCTTCAGGTATACAAAAAGTGATCCATTTACTCTTGATGACACTGGGTGTGCTGCTCTGAACATTCACATGCACATCTTTTTGTAAAGATATGGAGTTAGTTCAGTTCAGTTCAGTCACTCAGTCATCTCGGACTCTTTGTGATCCCATGGACTCCAGCACACCAGGCGTCCCTGTCCATCACCAACTCCCGGAGCTTACTCAAACTCTTGTCCATTGGGTAGGAAATGGCAATCCATTCCAGTATTCTTGCCTGGGAAATTCCATGGACAGAGAAGTCTGGCAGTCCATGGAGGTTACAAAGAGTGGGACACGACTGAGTACACATGCGCACACACACACATATACAGAATGCATTCAGTAAGTGCTGAATGCATACCCAGAAGGAGAGTTGCTGGGTCATAGGGCATATCTATCATCCATCTATCTATATCATCTGTCATGTCCTATCTTTAGAAGAGACATTGCTAAAAATGAATTGCACTAATTTTACTTTCACCAGCAGTGTGCCAAAATATTTATCAAATCCACCCACATTATAGAGCAGAGTAGCAGTGTCCTTGGTGCCAAGTGGTTAAAAAGATACTTGTGCACATAGAGATCTGAGGACTTTTCCCAGTCAGTTCCTTAGCTCCCTTGTCCTACCCACGTCTTGGTAAACTTTGGTGGAGAAAGGTCACAGAGTCTCATTGGACAGTGCATGTTTTCCAATAGGTTTTAAAAGGAATCACTCTTCCCTGGTAGGACTTGTACAGACGGGTTCTTTCCCTTTCATCTCTCCTATGTATTCTGTTAAGAGGGAAAAAATTTGTTTTCAGAAGATGGAAAGATAAAAAAAATAAACAGACTGAGAAGACAGACTCAAATCTGTATGTGATATTTCCCACAGTTGTGAGGTTTTCTTTTCATTCTGTCTCTATTTTCATACAGATGCTTCAACTCTATTTCTCTCACCTGGGCCAGGGACAGCCTATACTCCAGAGTGGCCTCCTTCGCCCATAGCAGGCTATGAATCAAGAGACGTCTGGCTCAAAATGATGCTTACTGCCATCATCAGCAACTTCTGTTTGCTGGCAGCCCATGTCAGCTGAGTTAATATCATAGTCAGTTATTAAGGAAGAAACTGACTGAGGAAAGAACAGATTGTGAATAATGGCTTTGTAGCCCTTGAATTTTAGCCCATACATTTAGAATTCATATGTTTTCATAGTGCCTTACACACAGTAGAAACTCAGGAAGAATTAATCTCATTGGGGTCTTGCCCTTTGCACTTGGGAACCAGGTTTATAACATGATGACTTGGGTGAGAGGCCGCATGTTCCTCCCCTAGACTGTCAGCCTTCTGCAGGCAGGGCCCCCATGACATTCTCGGCACATAGCAGAGTGCCTGGCAGAAGCTCTTCAGATATGCTTCAGATCTTCAGTGACAGATATAATTAGTGCCAAGGAGCAGGGGAAAATATAAAATAGTCCAGGTAACTGATAGTTAAACAGAAAGCCAACTGATGAGCTGTTTAAATGATCCTCTCTCATCCAACATAGCTGGCACTCAGCCCTTGGTTCTAACAGGGACATCCAGTTGATCTCCATGTGTATGTTTTGAAATTGAAGCACAGTACAGCAGGCATTACATCTAGTATAAAAGCCCCTTCTTAAAACAATACTGTGTCAGGCAGTATTGAGCTTCAGATATGCCAATTTGAGCTTCATATATGCCAATTAGACAGGCTTATATAAATCTTTGAAGGAAAGAATTTTCCCCTGATTAGTTTCTCTCCACTATCCAACAGAACCAACTTACTCATACTCCAAAATGATCGTAAACCAAGCCACCAAGGGTTCCTTGACAAATTTAAAAGTGATAACATAATCATTGTGATTTAATCAAGTTCATTTCAAGTTTATTGCTAAGGGATACAAGGACTGGCCATGCTCCCCAGGCAGATTCTAAAGGTTTTTGGCTTCTGGGGAAAAAAACAAAAGCAAAGACAGCTTGGGATGTCATCTCTTGAAAAAACAAAATCAAAATGTGCCTTAATTTGGATTCCCATCTGAACATTCTATTGATATCCTTTTTCACCACCCAGATGTTCTGTAAACGAATGTCATCAGTGCTTGTTTAAAAGAGACTCAGAAGTCTTTTTCACTTCCAATACCTAATGCTCTGTTTTCCCTTTAAGACAAATTGTAGACTGTGATGCTGGAATTATTCAATCTAGCAGCACTTCAAAATAGAGACAGCTGTGATAATACTGCTCTAGAATAACACAGGGGCTTTAACCCCCATGTCCCCTTATTGGTTTGTCATGAGCTATTGACCACCTATCACCTCTTTTTCTAAACTTGTTTTGCAGAGTGATTTATTCACATTAATTTATTAAGGATATTACATTATTTACAGCTTGTTCATCGACAGTCTGTCTCCAAAAGTGACAAGGAAACAGTATAATTGGCTATCCTTAGTAAATATCTAAGGAGGAAAAAAGAAGATATTAGGCAAAGCTTCTTGAAATTCACAAATGAGGCAAGATAAGAATCTCAGCCTTGATCTTAATATATTTCAGCCCCACCACCACTCACCCATCACAGTGATGCCTTCAATATTTTACTCTGCTGGCCTAACACACAGCTCACAATTTTAAACTGATAAATCTGAGGGCATAAATTTTATATGCTTTTTGCAAAACAGCAAGGCTGAGGACAGACTGTACATTCAGAGGATTATAGCCTGTTCTAATTCATGCCATTTCCATATTTCTTCCCTCCTTTTGGAGGCTTTCAGGGAATATTTCAAACAAATATCAGAGCTTTGTGTTTATGCCATGTTATAAAGAATATCTGAAGGACAATGTCTGTTTTCCACATCATCTCAGTTATGGAAAGAAAATGGATTCTACCTGGAGTACAAATGTAAGAGTAGCCCCACAAATGAACATTTAAAATCTGTCTGTTTGGGATTTGCTGCAAGACTTCCAGCTGTTTGTTACTAACGTAGGCTCCATCCACAGGTGGATGAAATGTGATGGGGCTTCCAGGGAAAGATTGGTTATTGATTGCCTCCAGATATTCTTTTCTTCTCTCTTTCCACTCCCCCTTACCTCTCCCCTCACTCCAGTCCTATGAAAGTCTATGACATTTAACTGATAGAAAAGGCAATCCCACTCCTGGACATATATGCTGAGAAACCATAATTTAAAAAGACTTGTGTATGGCAATGTTCTTTGCGGCACTATTTACAATAGCTGGGATACAGAAGCAACCTAGATGTCCATCAACAGATGAATGGATAGAGAATCATGATACGTATATACAATGCAATACTACTCAGTCATAAAAAGGAATGAAATTGAGTCATTTGTAGTGATGTGACTGAACCTAGAGTCAGTCATGCAGAGTGAAATAAGTCAGAAAGAGGAAAACAAATATCATATATTAATGCATACATTATGAAATCTAGAAATAGGGTAGTAAAAGTGAAGTTGCTCAGTCATGTCTGACTCTTTGCGACCCCATGGACTGTAGCCTGCCACGTTTCTTTGTCCATGGGATTTTTCAGGCAAGAATACTGGAGTGGGTTGCCATTTCCTTCTCCAGGGGATCTTCCCAACCCAGGGATTGAACCAAGGTCTCCCATAGTGCAGGCATGCTCTTTACCATCTGAGCCACCAAGAAAGCCCCTAGAAATAGGGTAGTGATGAACCTATTTGCATGGCAGGAACAGAGAAGCAGAGGCAGAGAGTGGACTATACTCCCATCTGGAAGGAGAGAGGGTGACAAACTGGGGGACTAGCATTGACATGTATACACCACCATGTGTAAAACAGACAGCTAGCAGAGAGCTGCCGGATAGCACAGGAGCTCAGCTTGTGGCTCCATGCTGATCTAGAGGGGTGGAATGGAGGGAGGGGGGAGTGGGCAGGAGGCTGGAGAGGGAGGGGATGTATGCATATATACAGCTGATTCATGCTGTTGTACAACAGAAACTAACGCAACATTGCAAAGCAACTATAGTCCAATTAAAAAATAAATTAAGAAAAAAAAAGAAAAAGTAGATGAGGGAAGACCGTCTCTGGAGTTAATTCCCTATTATAAACTCAGCGCCCCTGGGGATTGTGCCCCATTCTTCATTGTAACGACTTAAATTAGTAGAAAAGTAGATTTCTTTTAAGGAGATAGGAAGATCCAGAGCATAAGTTGGGGGGAGGGGCAACCGAGGAGGACAGACTCAGTGACTGGAGACCTCTGAGTTGTGGGAGTACAGTGGGCAGAAGACAGAAATGACAAATGTGACACCATGTCGCCACCCCCTCCCGTGCTTCTGGGAGATTTCTCAGTCAACTGTTGCACTCCTTCTCGCCAAGTTTTCACGTGGCCTCAGGCTCTGCCAACATTTCAGGAAGCCCCTATGGACCAGAGGGAGCTGCAGGTGTTTGAAATTATGTATCACTTTTGGTTATCAAAATGGACAATTGGGATTAAGAGTGGCCTTGGAGGTTGAGGAGATGGGGAAAAGAGATTTGGAACTGGGCTTAAAGGCCAGCTTTCTCTTTGCTGCTACTGCTAAGTCGCTTCAGTAGTGTCTGACTCTGGGCGACCCCATAGACGGCAGCCCACCAGGCTCCTCCGTCCCTGGGATTCTCCAAGCAAGAAAGCTGGAGTGGGTTGCCATTTCATTCTCCAAGCTTTCTCTTGGGGCACTGTTAATAAGAACAGTGACCATCATAATTACTAAAGGCTACCTTGTATGAAGTCCTTACTATGTGCTTCACAACCTACTGGATTCTTTACTTAGTGCAATGAAGTGTAGTTACTAAATTGGGATGCTCTAGAGTCATGTCTTAGAGTTGGAATCTTAGGATAAGAAGATACCAAGAGATTTCAAGCCTTAGTCTCTCATCTGTAAAAGGGGGATAAAAACGTCACCATAGTAAATTCCATTGGCCTGTTTCCTATATTACTCTTGACACGTGATCATCATTCTATAAAAGATCACTATGTAGCAACATTATTTCTTAGACTATAGATCAGAATATTTTCTGTGTTTTTATCTTTCCCCTCTCCTCTCATAGGTATTTTGAGAGCAAAGATTCCTTCCCCAGGCACACAAAATAGGAGCAAGCATTTAAAAGCCTAAGGACCTAGTGAATATCCTATTAGTCAGTTTTTCATCTCTCAGAGACAAAGTAAGCATGAGGTTGCTGTAAAGTCAAAGGAGTGAAGCATCTGTGGGTCTTTTTGAGCCAGAAGAAAGATGGGCCGGGGGGTGGGGAGCTGCACTCAAAGTGGAAAATAAAGAACCTTCCATGATGAGGTCCAGGACAAGCAGTAGAGGGGTTAATGCCGATGGTCTTGATTCCCTAAATGTCCCTGAAGAGAGGGTGGGTGACATGGAATTTTTTCCTGGGTGATGAGGATGTAAAGCCTGCCTCTCTTCCTCTGTTCCCTAACAGTGGAACAAGCAGAACCTGCCCCTCTAAGTGGGATAGTGGTGAACTCACAGCCAAAAATACGGCTTTTATAAGCCAAAACCTAAAGGATGCTGTCCAATAGAAATATATTATGAGCCACATACATAAATAATTCAAGGGCTTCCCAGGTGGCTCAGTGTTAAAGAATCTGCCTGCCTATGCAGGAAACACAGGAGACCCTGTGTTTGATTCCTGGGTTGGGAAGATCCCCTGGAGGAGGAAATGACAACCCACTCCATTGTTCTTGCCTGGAAAATCCTACAGACAGAGACACCTGGCAGGCTACATCCCATGGGGTTGCAAAGAGTCAGACACGACTGAGTGACTGAGACCTCATATAATTTAAAATTTCTCTAATAGCTGTGTTTTAAAAAGTAAAAAGAAACAGATGATATGAAATTTAGTACAGTAATTTATTTAACATAATATATACAAAGTAGCATCTTTTTCACGTGTAATCCACATGAAACCAATGACACCAAGTCTTTAAAATCCAATACATTAGTTCAACTTACAGCACATCTCAGTTTGGATGAGCCACAGGTGCTAGTGGCTGTCTTATTAGTCAGTATAGATCCATAATCTTCATTCTGAAGATTGAAGGCATCATCTCTATTTTCACAGACAGGAAAAAAAAAGAGAGAAGTCATACAACTTGATGAAGAATTAATATTTAAAACCAGTCCTGTCTCACTCCAGCCTCTACATGAGTTTGTTGACTTACACTGATTTCTTGGGTATCTTTATGAAGAAATGTGAATAATAACTTCTCAGAAGGTCAACATGAGACCAGAGAAATTAAGGAAGTACAATTGCACACAGATATTCTACCACAATCACCATTTAAATTTCATTTTTTGCTAGGATCTTCTTTGCACTTTTTAAAATAATCTATTAAGCAGGCATCAATACTGTTGTAGATGCTTATTTTGGCAACAATATGGCAGAGGTCAGCTTCTTCAAGTCAAGCAGGAAATAGCCAAGGCCACAAGGTAAAATGTTTAAGAGAGACTCCAGTGAAGCAGAACTCAGAAACGGTATTATCATCAGACATGTGAAGTAGATTTGCCCTCATGGGAATTCCTTCCAAAGTACTGAACTCTCAAAGCTACTTCCTACATGGCTAGAGATTTAGAACAGGAAGAGGAAAGTAACAGGTTGACGTGTTTTGCAAAACTGCCACCTGCGTCCACTGTAGCTCTTTCCTTTCTCCTCATCCAGTTTGAGCCAGCTGAGGGGAGCCTCAAAATTTTAATTTACAATTGTACTCAACCTTTGCAAAAAGACTCATGTTCAGGATCTATAACAACTCCTATTCATCAATTTGAAAAGGACAGATCACCCAATAAAAGAAAAATTGGTGAAAGGCTGAAACACACACTTCATACATGTAAATATACTAATTACCAGTTAACAATTGTGTGGACTATGTTCACAGATAAAATTCCATAGAAACGTTTTAAAATTTTTTACTTATTTGACTGTGCCAGGTCTTAGTTGTGGCATGTGAACACTTAATTGCAGCATGTGGTATATCATTCCCTGACCAAGAATCAAACCCAGGCTCCCTGCTTTGGAAATGCAGTCTTAGCCACTGAACCACCAAAGTCCTCATAGAATTCTTTTCTGATAAGTGCTAAAATCTGGAAACAAATCAAATGTCCATCGACAACAGAATGGATTGAAAACCAATGCAATGTGTTCACACAGTGGCGATGAGAATAAATGAACTGCTGTCATATGCAACATAGATGAATCTCATAAACGTAATACTGAGCAAGAGAAGCAAGAAACAATAAACAGACACACAATTCTATTTATTTAATACTCTAAAACAGGCAAAACTAACCTGTAGTATTCGAAGTCAGAATAGTGGTTAGCCCGATGGGAGGACCAGGTGGGTGGTAACCAGAACTCTGTGTGTGTGTGTGTGTGTGTGTGTGTGTGTGTGTGTGTGTGTGTAGTCCTAGAAGGCTGAAAATGCTGGGGTGTTGTTGTTGTTGTGGTGGTGGTGGTGTTTTTTTTATCCAGGTGCTGGTTTCATGAGTGTGCTTGATTTCCGAAAGTATATCAAGTTATATACTTATGATAAGTGTATTTTTCTGTGTGTATATTATAGTTCAATGAAAGCTTTTATAAATTGTAACTAAAATTGCTAGAATTCTCCCCAAACTTCTTACTTGTCCTAGATAGTGGATTTCGGGAATAAATATTTCAACATTGCCCCACTTCCTTCACCCCCACCTCTGTCAGCCATGGCCATGATCCAGGAAAGAATCTTCTGGGTGATTAGAAGCTCAATTTAATCAAATGCCTCAGAGAAAATTTAGGATAGGAGTTAGATTGAGGTCACTCAAGCCTCAAAGTTCTTTTAAAATAGTATCAAAGTGATGTTTATATTTAGAACACTTTTTTCTTTCCTCTCCTATAACCCAGAGCTCTCCCCAGGGTTCTCATGCTAAAGTTTGCACCAGGAATTTTGCACTAATAAACCAATAAAGATTACTTTTATCCCTCAATTTTCTAGAACTTATATATAGAGGAATGTCAAAATGGCATTTATAAAGGAGGCCAACTTCTGCTTTGGGAATTTATAATTGTAGAAACACTCCCATGAGGTTGCAAACACAAACTGTCCTTCCGGCAAAATTTAAGAGAGCTCCATCCCAGAGAAAGTTCTGTGGTGCTAAGGCAATTCTCAGGGGTCTAGTTCTGGAGGTTTCCAACAGTGACAGAGCATTGATGTTGTTATTAAAGAAGGGTTAGCAGCTTTCCTCAACCTTGAAGAAAAAAGTCAGTGGCAGAATAATATCATCAAAAATAAACTGACTTGCTTCCCTCTTCTTTGCTCACCATCTCTTTTCTCCCCATCCCTGGTACTTAAATCATTTCTGCCTCATCAATATGACTGTAAAATAAGGCAACAAAAAGAGAAAATGCAATTCTTAGTCTTTGTTTTTCAAAACAGAGCTTGGAGGAGAAGGTGGAGTGAAGCCAAGGGCTCCACATCAACCTAGAGCTGCTGGCACACGTCTTCCAGGTGTGTGCCGACTCCTGGTCATCCCCTGCATGGCTATCCACAAAAGCAATGCAGTCAATGCATATCACAAGCTGCCCCATCCCCAGCTCTGGGTGGACCAGTGGAAGGCTCTACTGAGCCTTATGAGTCCATAAGGGAGGATATGGTTGTGGCCTCCAAGGCCACTAGATTGGGCAACTGGAAGACCCAACAGTCTCTTCATCAACAAAAGATGAACAAGAAAGTGTGACCCTGTTTCCAAGGCTGTTCAGAAAGATGCAGCACACCTACCTCTTCACCTCCAGGAGAATCCACAGCTCATGATGATGACACTTTCTGATGTACAAGTTAGAGCTGGATAGACTTGCCCTCTGTACAACCCCACAACCTGGTAGATGACCATGAACAAAGACTCCATGGTCTCCATGGACCAGCTGTCACGGAGGGTGTGGTTCACTGCCACCAAACTTCAGCACAGCAGACCCTGCCCCTGCAGCTGTCTGAGAAGCTGGGCATCATTGGATTTGGGTAGAGTGGGGTTTTGAAGCAACCAGAGAGTGCTGAAGAACTGATGCTTCAAACTGTGGGGCTGGAGAAGACTCTTGAGAGTCCCTTGAACAGCAAGAAGATCAAACCAGTCAGTCCTACAGGAAATGAACCCTGAATATTCATTGAAAGGACTGATGCTGAATTTGAAGCTGCAATACTTTGGCCACCTGATGTAAAGAATCAATCCACTGGAAAAGACCCTGATGCTGGGAAAGACTGAGGGCAGGGGTTGACAGAGGATGAGATAGCTGGAGATGGCATCACCAACTCAATGGGCATGAGTTTGAGCAAACTCCGGGAGATAGTGAAGGACAGGGAAGCCTGGTGCTGCTGTTTGTGGGATTGTAAAGAGTTGGACATGACTAAGCTGCTGAACAACAACAGGGCATTCACAAGGCACTGAGCAGGACAAGAAGGGTGGATGGCCTTCACAAAAACGAGGACCATAGGTGCTGGGGAGGTGGCAGGGTGGCGAGTTCAGACAATTGATCTGTCCATCTGCAGTCCCCACAGCCCAGACCTCTCAGTCTGCAAGCACAAGACAATATACTGCTTCGTCTCCATCTTCCAATCACTAAAGTTCATGTAGAATTTGGAAAAAAAAAAAAAAAAGAGTTTTCCCCATGGAGTCCATTATAGATGAACTAGAGCCTTGAGATGTAGACATCATGAGACAGGTCTTCACGGCTCCTGTGTTGCTACTCAAAACCATACAGTTGCCCTAAGAGGGTGCCTTTAAAGTATTCAATTTGTAATCTCTTTATTGAGTTATCGTTGACATGCAAATACTGCATATATTTCAATCATGCCATTTCATGTGTTAACATATGTAGACAATCCATAAACTATAATCACAATCATAATAATGATAGTTGCCCTAAGAGGGTGCCTTTAAAGTATTCAATTTGTAATCTCTTTATTGAGTTATCGTTGACATGCAAATACTGCATATATTTCAATCATGCCATTTCATGTGTTAACATATGTAGACAATCCATAAACTATAATCACAATCATAATAATGACCATGTCCTTCATCCCCCCAAATTTCCTCATGATCTTTTAAAGATGGGGCTGTCCTTTCAGCCTCATCCATGCACAAACAGTGATCTGATGTCTGTTCTATAGATTAGTTTGTGTTGTCTAGAGTTTTATTTAGGTGCCATCCAACAGGATGTTAGCCTACTGTCTGGGGTGGAATTTATCCATGGTGTTGCTTTTATCAGGAGTTTTTTCCTTCTGTTTCTCATTGACATTTGATATATAGGTATCACACACACATACCTGCACATACATACATGGAACTTTGAAGGGTGTGGCAGAGATATAAAAAATTTTTTAAACAATTTAAGTTTCCTTTCTTCACCAGTCTGGATAAAGTTTCCATTGACAATGATGTGTAAAACTCACTAGGAAAATTGCGAGAATAAAACCAGTTGTTTCTCTCCACCCAGGGACAATGTCCAGATGAGATGGAAACAGATGGGAGGACACTCTGATAGGCAGAGGACCCAGAATATAAGAGAACATTGTCCGAAGTCTAGATAGGATGGAAAATATTTTAGTGATACTAGCATGAGCAAGCAGTGACAGCCAAGAACATCCCAGATAATGAAAGTACAGGGGCAGGAAGGTACAGCAGGAAATACTGTGAGAAGAAGCAGGCAAAATCCCTAAATGGAACGAGAAAGCCCAGACCCACCTTAGAAAATGCCGTTTAAATTTACCTTGGGATTAAATTTAACTGGGGTTAACGGTTCCCTACCTGGAAATTAAATTAAATTGGGTTATATAAGAGAACAAATTACAACTTGCACAAGGGAGCACTTCCCTCTGAAGTCACACCTGCTGTAGAAATGGGTGGATGATTCTAAATGCTTACACGCTGGATGTTGATTCCTAATGATAATTCCTAATGAGATATTGATGTACAAAGTCAACAGATGAAAACAATTTTCCTTTACATTCACCTGTCTATCCCAGGACGTCACCAGATGATCAACACCAAAATCAGATTGATTATATTTGATGCAGCCAAAGATGGAGAAGCTGTATACAGTAACAAAAACAGGACCAGGAGCCGACTGTGGCTCAGATCATGAACTCCTTATTACCAAATTCAGACTGAAATTGAAGAAAACAGGGAAAACCGCTAGACCATTCCGGTATGACCTAAATCAAATCCCTTATGATTATACAGTGAAAGTGAGAAATAGATTTAAGGGCCCAGATCTGATAGATACAGTGCCTGATGAACTATAGAATGAGATTTGTGACATTGTACAGGAGACAGGGATCAAGACCATCCCCATGGAAAAGAAATGCAAAAAAGCAAAATGGCTGTCTGGAGAGGCCTTACAAATAGCTGTGAAAAGAAGAGA
>SJYX01022910.1:347914-393527 GCA_006410675.1 Oreotragus oreotragus
CTGATGCTGGGAGGGATTGAGGGCAGGAGGAGAAGGGGACGACCGAGGATGAGATGGCTGGATGGCATCACTGACTCGACGGATGTGAATCTGAGTGAACTCCGGGAGATGGTGATGAACAGGGAGGCCTGGCGTGCTGCGATTCATGGGGTCGCAAAGAGTTGGACATGACTGAGTGACTGAACTGAACTGATTCCAGGTGTCATCCTGGTTTTGTAACAGCTTTATCTCTTGCTTTCCCACCTGCACCTCACTCTCCTGCCTCTGTATGGACAGAAGGATCCTGAATTCTGCTAAACGCTCAGGTCACATTCTTTAACTGTTAAAATCCTCAGATAGAAGCCTATGCCCTGTTAGTGGGTGCCCGCCTTAGCTGGTGCCGTGCTCAGTCACTCAGTCAGGTCCGACTCTTCTGCAGCTCCATGGACAGAAACCCACCAGGATTCTAGAGTGGGTTGCCACTCCTCCTTCAGGGGTCATCCCACCCAGGGGTTGAACCTCCATCACCTGTGTCTCCTGCATTGGCAGGCAGATTCTTTACCACTCAGCCTCCAGGTTCCCATCTTAGAGGGGCTGCCTGTTCCACTCTTCCACTCAGCCCCAGTTCCCAGGCGCTCCCACCACAGCCCAGGCTGCAGACTCTGTGTTCCCTCCACTTGTGTCTCCTCCAGAAACTCTCCATGCAACCCTACCTCACTTCCTAGAGGCTTTTTCTCCAAAAACCTCTTCTTTAAAAAATCTTCCTGGCCAGTCTTAAAATTTCAACCTCAGCCAACACCAGTCCCCAAATCAATAGGTGCATAGATAACTTATTCCAGGCTGGGATAATTCCCCTAGTAGGTTTCTTTTTGTTTTAATCACATTTTTTATTTTTTTATTTTATATTGAAGTATAGTTGGGTAGGGGCTTCCCAGGTGGCTCAGTGGTAAAGAATCCACCTACCAATACAGGATACTCCTGTTTGATCCCTGAGTTGGGAGACCCCCTGGAGAAGGAAATGGCAAGTCCAGTGGGTTTCTTGCCTGGGAAATTCCATGGACAGAGAAGCTTGGCAGGCTACAGTCCATGGGGTAGCAAAGAGTCAGACACAACTGCACACATGCATAGCTGGTTAACAATGTCGTTTCAGATGTACAGCAAAGTGATTCACTTGTACATAGTTTTATTCTCTTTCAGATTCTTTTCCCATTTAGTTTATTACAGAATATCGAACAGAGTTCCTTTCCTGTGCATTAACAGTTATGTCCCTGTTGGGTATCTATTTTAAAAATAGTAGTGTTTATATTGGAAAACCCCTGATGGCTCAGCTGGTAAAGAATTTACCTGCAAAGAATCTGCCTGCAATGCAAGAAACTCAGAAGACTCAGTTTCAATCCTTGGATCGGGAATATCCTCAGAGAAGGAAATGTCAATTCACTCCAGTATAATTGACCAAAAATGTCCATGAGAGGGAAGCCTACAAGGCTATAGTACAAAGGGTCCCAAAGAGTCTAATACAACTAAATGACTAAGAGGGCAGTCAGTATGTATATGGCAATCCCAAACTCCCAATTTATCTCTCCCCCCACCACCACTTGCACCTAGTAACCATAAGTTCATTCTCTAAGTCTGTGAGTCTCTTTGTTTTATATGTAATTTCATTTGTATGGTTTTTTTTTAGATTCCACCTATAAGGAATGTCATATGACATTTCTGTTTCTCTGACTTACTTCACTCAGCATGAAATTCCCTAGGTCCACTGAAATCTCCAATGATAGATGAATGGATAAGGAAGATGTGGTATATATATTCAATGAAATATTTTTCAGCCATTAAAAAGAATGAGATAATGCCATTTGCAGCAACATGGATGGACTTAGAGACTGTCATGCTGAATGAACTCTTTTTCTGATATTTCTGCAACTGAGCCCCTCTTCCCTGGTGGGTAAAGTTCTTTTTTTTTTTTTTTTTTTTAATACATTTCTGTGTTTCATCAAGTTCCAGACAGATCTGGGGGCTCTGGATATCACTACAATGTCTGTATATCTCTGCCCCAGTCCATTATAATTAGAGTTTAATTCTGAAAAGTCTATTAATTTTCAGCTTGAGGGGGAATATCACTGTAGCTCTAGAGAATATTTCCTTTCCCAAGACACATACTTGCAGGTGATGTATGGAAGCAAGTACTTGGGTGAATGAAAATATAATAATTGAATTTAATTAGTTTCAACCAAAGGGCAGAGAGTACCTAGGTGGCGGTGGCAGCCGGCGCACTAAGCACAGGCAGCAGCGGCTGCCGAGAGCTACCCCACGGTACGAGGTCAGGGGCAGACGCCTAGAGTGTCGGGCTACGACGGTGCAGGAATGGCCAAGGAAGCCATCCCACATCTGAGGCCAGGGCGGCAACCGGGAGGAGCAACCCCATGTCCAAGGCTAGGGGCAGCGGCCGGGAGGAGCAACCCCACATCCAAGGAGTGGTGGCTGTGCGGGAGCAGGAGAGCCTAGAGGAGCCATCCCACATTGAAGGTCAGGAAGGGCAGCGGGAGGAGATACCCCTCATCCAAGGTAAGGAGCAGTGCCTGTGCTTTGCTGGAGCAGCTGTGAAGAGATACCCCACGCCCAAGGTGAGAGAAGCCCAAGTAAGATGGTAGGTGTTGCAAGAGGGCATCAGAGGGCAGACACACTGAAACCATACTCACAGAAATCTAGTCAATCTAATCACACTAGGACCACAGCCTTGTCTAACTCAATGAAACCAAGACATGCCTGTAGGGAAACCCAAGACAGGTGGGTCATGGTGGAGAGGTCTGACAGAATGTGGTCCACTGAAGAAGGGAATGGCAAACCACTTCAGTATTCTTGCCTTGAGAACCCCATGAACAGTATGAAAAGGCAAAAAGATAGGATACTGAAAGAGGTACTCCCCAGGTCAGTAGGGGCCCAATATGCTACTGGAGTTCAGTGGAGAAATAACCAGAGAGAATGAAGGGATGCAGCCAAAGCAAAACCAATACCCAGTTGTGCATGTGACTGGTGATAGAAGCAAGATCCGATGCTGTAAAGAGCAATATTGCATAGGAACCTGGAATGTCAGGTCCATGAATCAAGGCAAATTGGAAGTGGTCAAACAAGAGATGGCAAGGGTGAACGTCGACATTCTAGGAATCAGCGAACTAAAATGGACTGGAATGGGTGAATTTAACTCAGATGACCATTATATCTACTACTGCGGGCAGGAATCCCTCAGAAGAAATGGAGTAGCCATCATGGTCAACAAAAGAGTCCGAAATGCAGTACTTGGATGCAATCTCAAAAACGACAGAATGATCTCTGTTCGTTTCCAAGGCAAACCATTCAATATCACAGTTATCCAAGTCTATGCCCCAACCAGTAATGCTGAAGAAGCTGAAGTTGAACGGTTTTATGAAGACCTACAAGACCTTGTAGAACTAACACCCAAAAAAGATGTCCTTTTCATTATAGGGGACTGGAATGCTAAAGTAGGAAGTCAAGAAACACCTGGAGTAACAGGCAAATTTGGCCTTGGAATGCGGAATGAAGCAGGGCAAAGACTAATAGAGTTTTGCCAAGAAAATGCACTGGTCATAGCAAACACCCTCTTCCAGCAACACAAGAGAAGACTCTACACATGGACATCACCAGATGGTCAACACCGAAATCAGATTGATTATATTCTTTGCAGCCAAAGATGGAGAAGCTCTATACAGTCAACAAAAACAAGACCAGGAGCTGACTGTGGCTCAGATCATGAACTCCTTATTTCCAAATTCAGACTTAAATTGAAGAAAGTAGGGAAAACCGCTAGACCATTCAGGTATGACCTAAATCAAATCCCTTATGATTATACAGTGGAAGTGAGAAATAGATTTAAGGGCCTAGATCTGATAGACAGAGTTCCTGATGAACTATGGAATGAGGTTCGTGACATTGTACAGGAGACAGGGATCAAGACCATCCCCATGGAAAAGAAATGCAAAAAAGCAAAATGGCTGTCTGGAGAAGCCTTACAAATAGCACTGAAAAGAAGAGAGGCGAAAAGCAAAGGAGAAAAGAAAAGATATAAGCATCTGAATGCAGAGTTCCAAAGAATAGCAAGAAGAGATAAGAAAGCCTTCTTCAGCAATCAATGCAAAGAGATAGAGGAAAACAACAGAATGGGAAAGACTAGAGATCTCTTCAAGAGAATTGGAGATACCAAGGGAACATTTCATGCAAAGATGGGCTCGATAAAGGATAGAAATGGTATGGACCTAACAGAAGCAGAAGATATTAAGAAGAGGTGGCAAGAATACACAGAAGAACTGTACAGAAAAGATCTTCACGACCCAGATAATCATGAGGATGTGATCACTAATCTAGAGCCAGACATCTTGGAATGTGAAGTCAAGTGGGCCTTAGAAAGCATCACTAAGAACAAAGCTAGTGGAGGTGATGGAATTCCCGTTGAGCTGTTTCAAATCCTGGAAGATGATGCTGTGAAAGTGCTGCACTCAATATGCCAGCAAATTTGGAAAACTCAGCAGTGGCCACAGGACTGGAAAAGGTCAGTTTTCATTCCAATTCCAAAGAAAGGCAATGCCAAAGAATGCTCAAACTACCGCACAATTGCACTCATCTCACACGCTAGTAAAGTAATGCTCAAAATTCTCCAAGCCAGGCTTCAGCAATATGTGAACCGTGAACTCCCTGATGTTCAAGCTGGTTTTAGAACAGGCAGAGGAACCAGAGATCAAATTGCCAACATCCGCTGGATCATGGAAAAAGCAAGAGAGTTCCAGAAAAACATCTATTTCTGCTTTATTGACTATGCCAAAGCCTTTGACTGTGTGGATCACAATAAACTGTGGAAAATTCTGAAAGAGATGGGAATACCAGACCACCTAACCTGCCTCTTGAGAAATCTGTATGCAGGTCAGGAAGCAACAGTTAGAACTGGACATGGAACAACAGACTGGTTCCAAATAGGAAAAGGAGTACGTCAAGGCTGTATATTGTCTCCCTGCTTATTTAACTTATATGCAGAGTACATCATGAGAAACGCTGGACTGGAAGAAACACAAGCTGGAATCAAGATTGCCGGGAGAAATATCAATAACCTCAGATATGCTGATGACACCACCCTTATGGCAGAAAGTGAGGAGGAGCTAAAAAGCCTCTTGATGAAAGTGAAGGAGGAGAGCGAAAAAGTTGGCTTAAAGCTCAACATTCAGAAAACGAAGATCATGGCATCCGGTCCCATCACTTCATGGGAAATAGATGGGGAAACAGTGGAAACAGTGTCAGACTTTATTTTTTTGGGCTCCAAAATCACTGCAGATGGTGACTGCAGCCATGAAATTAAAAGACGCTTACTCCTTGGAAGAAAAGTTATGACCAACCTGGATAGTATATTCAAAAGCAGAGACATTACTTTGCCGACTAAGGTCCGCCTAGTCAAGGCTATGGTTTTTCCTGTGGTCATGTATGGATGTGAAAGTTGGACTGTGAAGAAAGCTGAGCGCCGAAGAATCGATGCTTTTGAACTGTGGTGTTGGAGAAGACTCTTGAGAGTCCCTTGGACTGCAAGGAGATCCAACCAGTCCATTCTGAAGGAGATCAACCCTGGGATTTCTTTGGAAGGAATGATGCTAAAGCTGAAACTCCAGTACTTTGGCCACCTCATGAGAAGAGTTGACTCATTGGTAAAGACTCTGATGCTGGGAGGGATTGGGGGCAGGAGGAGAAGGGAACGACCGAGGATGAGATGGCTGAATGGCATCACGGACTCGATGGACACGAGTCTGAGTGAACTCCAGGAGTTGGTGATGGACAGGGAAGCCTGGGTTGCTGCGATTCATGGGGTCACAAAGAGTCGGACACAACTGAGCGACTGGACTGAACTGAAGGGGTACATACTATCATCATCCCATTTTATAGAAAAGGAAACTACAGCATAAACATATTAGGCAACTCACTAAAATTGTATAAGAACAAGTGACAGACCTACTGTAGTGTTATATATAAAGTGATAACTCAGGATAATTTTTAAAACCTTAACAACCAGCACAGTAATATAAATTACAATGTAAATCTATCTATAAGTCAAAACATAAAGGAAAGCATTTCTTTTTATTTCTAAACAATAAATTATATGCATAAAAATGATAAAAATGATAGTTCAGTGATATAAATTATAACACAAATCATTCATCAAATTAGCCTAATAGTTCCCTAGTTGTGTGTTAATTTTAGGAAATGTATAATCTTTTGCGGGCGGGGACCATCCCTGGCTAAATCTCTTTGACTCTGAGTTGACAGGTTGCTGCATCAACTCTCCCAATGGTTTCCTTATTAAATTAAAAGTGAGAACCTCTCTGGTGGTCTAGTGGTTGAGAATCTGCCTGCCAATGCAGGGGACATGGGTTCAAACCCTGGTCCAGGAAGACCCCACGTGCCAAAACAGTGACACCTCAGCCCCCAGCCCAGCATGCCGCCACCAGTGCCACCTGCTCCTGTTCTGTGGCTGCACAGTAGCAGGAGCAGGGATGGAGCAATACCCTGGGGGGAGTTTCTGTAGATCACCATAGAGGAGAGCCACACAAGCAGAAAAATCTAGAAAGATGCACGGAAAACTTGGTAACGGCCATTATCTCTGGAGCTTGGGGAAGATGGACAAAAATGATGTCAGACCCCACTAAAAACACTTAAAACAAATGCTTTCATGTGTTACTTTCATAAATCATATTTCATAAAATAAAATTTCATTAAAATGAATTTTATAAAACTAGTTAACTGGAGGAAAATAAATTTTTAAAAACTATCGTCTGTCTTAAACATTAAATTCTTTCCACTGACCCCATTTTCCTCTGCTAATCTAATACACTCTAATCCAATCTAATATTGGATTATTATCTGGATAATGATTGAACTTCAGCTCCCAGTATTAGTGTGTAAGGTTCTTTGCTATACTCTGTTATTGATTCGTTTAAAAATATTATTTTAATGAGCACCCTCTTTCTGCCAGGTACTGTGGTAGGTTATGTGGATAAAGAATGAACACAGCACTTATGGCCCCTGCTCACAGCACTGGAGATGGAGACAGGAATTGTAGAAGTGGAAAGGAATATATCTGATGCCTTCACTGGAGACTCACAAGCAAAATGAATAATAAAGTTAAGAATTAAGGGAAGAAGACAGACCCAAACCTGCTGTTCATTGCTGGCAGATAGAGGATTCTAGACTGGAATTAGTTGAAGCTACTGATGAGTTTCCAATTGCTAAGCTACTAGACTGGATTTGTGTTATTGAAAAAAACAGTGGAGAAAATTGATTTGAAATGAGCAATATACAGTTCATTGGAAGGATGATGTTGAAGCTAAAACTCCAATACTTTGGCCAGCTGATGTGAAGAGCTGACCCACTTGAAAAGACCCTGATGCTGGGAAAGATTGAGGGCAGGAGGAGAAGGTAACGACAGAGGATGAGATGGTTGGATGGCATCGCCGACTCAATGGACATAAGTTTGGGTGGACTCCGGGAGTTGGTGATGGACAGGGAGGCCTGGCGTGCTGTGGTTCATGGGGTCACAAAGAGTCGGACACAACTGAGTGACTGAACTGAACTGAACACCTGGTTTTTCCAATTGTCATAAGATTAAAATGTAATCAAATGCTATCAACATCAACCCTCCCTTGGAATGATTTAATGCCCAATAAATAGAAAATAATAATGAACCAAGAACAACTTACATTCATAAGGAGCAAGTAAAAAGCCCACCAGTTTAACATGCAATCATAGTGTTACCAGGTGCGAGTTCATGTGTCCCATGCACAGTGAGACCAAAATACTGAAATGTTGGAATTTGGAGCAGAGAAAGGTTTATTGGAGGGCCATGCAAGGAGAACAGATGGCTCACGCTCCCCAAACCCCAAACTCCCAGAAGGGTTTCAGCAAAACATTTTTAAAGGGAAGATGAAGGAGGGGCATGGTTAGTTGTTGCAAACCTCTAGATATTGGAATCCTTTGTTCTTGCAGCTGTCCACCTAGGTCAGGTCACGATGTTCCTATAAACCTCCAACAACACAAATGTTATTATCTGTCCTGAAATTTTTTATCTCTATGTGAATGGAAAACTGTTACGTCTTCAAAGGTCAGATCCTTGAAGATGGGCTATTCTGTGTATTTCAGGCTATAAGTCACATTCTTTTTTCTTAATTATTTATTTTTTTTATTGAAGGAAAATTGCTATACAGAATTTTGCTGTTTTCTGTCAAACCTCAACATGAATCATCCATAGGTATACATATATCCCCTCCCTTTTGAACCTCCCTCCCATCTCTCTCCCCATCCCACTCCTTTAGGTTGATGCAGAGCCCCTGTTTGAGTTTCCTGAACCTACAGCAAATTTCCATTGGCTATCTATTTAACATATGGCAATTTAAGTTTCCATGTTACTCTTTCCATACATCTCACCCTCTCCTCCCCGCCCCCCATGTCCATAAGTCTATTCTCTAGTCTGTTTCTCCATTGCTGCCCTGTAAGTAAATTCTTCAGTACCATTTGTCTAGCTTCCATATATATGCATTAGAATATGATATTTATCTTTCTCTTTCTGACTTACTTCACTCTGCCTAAGAGGCTCTATGTTCATCGACCTCATTGGAACTGACTTAAAGCTGTTCCTTTTTATGTTTGAATAATATTCCATTGTGTATATGTACCACACTTCTTTAACCATTCATCTCTTGATGGACATCTAGGTTGCTTCCATGTTCTAGCTATTTTAAATAGTGCTGCAATGGCACCCCACCCCAGTACTCTTGCCTGGAAAATCCAATGGACAGAGGAGCCTGGTGGGCTGCAGTCCATGGGGTCGCTAACAGTCGGACAGACTGAGTGACTTCACTTTCACTTTTTTCTTTCATGCATTGGGGAAGGAAATGGCAACCCACTCCAGTATTCTTGCCTGGAGAATCCCAGGGATAAGGGAGCCTGGTGGGCTGCCATCTATGGGGTCACACAGAGTCGGACACGACTGAAGTGACTTAGCAGCAGCAGCAGCAGTGATCAATGGGATACCTGTGTCTTTTTCAATTTTGGTTTCCTCAGGCTATATGCCTAGGAGTGGGATTTTTAGGTCATATGGTGGTTTTATTCCTAGTTGTTTAAGGAATCTCCATACAGTCTTCCCTAGTGGCTGTATCAATTTACATTCCCACCAACAGTGCAAGAGCATTTCCTTTTCTCCACATCCTCTCCAGCATTTATTGTTTGTAGACTTTTTGATGAAGGCCATTCTGAGGAGTGTGAGGTGATATCTCATTGTTGTTTTGATTTGCACTTCTCTAATAATGAGCAATGGTGAGCTACTTTTTTATGTGTTTGTTAGCCATCTGTGTGTCTTCTTTGGAGAAATGTCTCTTTAGGTCTTTTCCCACTTTCTGATTGTGTTGTTTGTTTTTCTGGTGTTGAGTTGTATGAGCTGCTTGTATATTTTGGAAATTAATCCTTTGTCAGTTGTTTCATTTGCTGTCATTTTCTCCCATTCTGAAGATTGTCTTTTAACCTTGCTGATAGTTTCCTTTGCTGTGCAAAAGATTTTAAGTTTAATCAGATCCCACTTGTTTACTTTTGTTTTTATTTCTGTTACTCTAGGAGATGGATCATAGAGGATCTTGCTTTGATTTATGTCATTGAGTGTTATGCCTGTGTTTTCCTCTAAGAGTTTCATAGTTTCTGGTCTTACATTTAGGTCTTTAATCCATTTTGAGTTTATCTTTGTGTATGGCATTAGGAAGTGTTCTAATTTCATTCTTTTACATGTAGCTGTCCAGTTTTCTCATCACCATTTACTGAAGAGTCTGTTTTTGCCCCATTGTATAGCCTTGGCTCCTTTCTCAAAAATAAGGTACCCATAGATGCATGGGTTTATTTCTGGTCTTTCTATCTTGTTCCATTGATCTATATTTCTGTTTTGGGTCCAGTACCATACTGTCTTCATGACTATAATCTGAAGTCAGAAAGGTTGATTTCTCCAGCTCCATTCTCAATCATTTCTCAAGACTGATTTGGCTATTCAGGGTCTTTTGTGTTTTCATATGAATTCTGAAAATTTTTGTTCTAGTTCTTTGAAAAATGCCACTGGTAATTTGATAGGGATCACATTGAATCTGTATATTGTGTTTGGTAGTATAATCATTTTTACAAAACTGATACTTCCTACCCAGGAACATGGAATAGCTCTCCATCTGTTTATGTCATCTTTGATTTCTTTCATTAGTGTCATAAGTTTCTGTGTACAGTTCTTTTGTCTCCTTAGATAAGTTTACTCTTAGATATTTAATTCTTTTTGTTGCATTGGTGAATGGGATTGATTCCTTAATTGCTCTTTCTAATTTTTCATTGTTACTATACAGAAATACAAGTGATTTCTGTGTATTGATTTTGTATCCTTCAACTTTGCTAAATTCACTGATTAGCTCTAGTAATTTTCTGATACTATCTTTAGGGTTTTCTATGTACAGTATCGTGTCATCTTCAAACAGTGAGAGATTTACTTCTTCTTTTCTGATCTGGATTCATTTTATTTCTTTTTCTTCTCTGATTTCTGTATCTAGGACTTCCATTACTATGTTGAATAATAGTGGTGTGAAAGTGAACACCCTTGTCTTGTTCCTGAACTTAGGAGGAATGCTTTCAGCTTTTCACCACTGAGAATAATGTTTACTGTAGACTTATCATATATGGCCTTTACTATGTTGGGGTAGGTACCTTCTATGCCCATTTTTTGAAATTTTATTCGTAAATGGGTGCTGAATTTTGTCAAAGGCGTTCTCTGCATCTATTGAGATTATCGTAAGGTTTTTATGTTTCAATTTGTTAATATGGTGTATCACAATGATTGATTTGTGTATACTGAAGTATGCTTGCATCCCTAGGATAAATTCCACTTAATCATGGTGTATAATCCTTTTAATGTGTTTTTGGATTCTGTTTGCTAGACTGTTGTTGAGAATTTTTGCATCTATGTTCATATTGGCCGGTAATTTTCTTTTTGTGTGATATCTTTGTCTGGTTTTGGTATCAGGGTAATGGTTTGCCTGTGGTTATTTTCCTTTCTCTGCAGTATTCTGGGAGAGTTTTAGCAGGATAGGTGTTAGCCCTTCTCTAAAAGTTTGGTAGAATTCACTTGTGAACTCATCTGGACCTGGACATTTGTTTGTTGGAAGGCTTTTTTTTTTTTAATCAGTCTGGATTTCAGTACTTGTGATAGGTCTGTTCATATTTTCTGGTTCTTTCTGGTTCAGTCTTGGTAGGTTATACTTTTCTAGGAATTGGTCCATTTCTTCAAGGTGGCTCAGACAGTAAAGAATCTGCTTGTGATGCAGGAGATCTGGGTTCAATTCCTGAGTCAGGAAGATTCCCTGGAGAAGGGAATAGCTACCCACTCTAGCATTCTTGCCTAGAGAATTCCATGGACAGAGGAGCCTGGCAGTCTATAGTCCATGGAGTCACAAAGAGGTGGACATGAATGAGCAACTAACACTTTCACTTTCAAGGCTTGGTTTGTGATCCATGATGTGATCTATCCTAGAGAATGTTCCATGTGCACTTGAGAACAAAGTGAAATCTATTGTTTTTGGAAGAAACATCATATAGATATCAATTAAGTCCATCTGTTCCAAAGTATCATTTAAAGCTTGTGTTTCCTTTTTAATTTTCTATCTGGATGATCTGTCCATTGGTGTAAAGGGGGTGTTAAAATTCCTTATAATTACTGTGTTACTGTTGATTTCTCCTTTTATATTTATAGCATTTGCCTTATGTATTGATGTGCTCCAATGCCGAATTCATACATGGTTGTTATGTCTTCTTCTTAGATTAATCCCTTGACTGTTATGTAGTGTCCTTTCTTGCCTCTTATATTGGTCTTTGTTTTAGTCTATTTTATCAGATATGAATATTGCTACTCTCATTTTCTTTTTATTTCCGTTTGCACAGAATGTCTTTTTGCAGCCCCTCACAAAATTTCTTGATGAGGGTGAATGAGGAGAGTGAAAAAGCTGGCTTAAAACTCAGTATTAAAAACCTAAGATCATGGCATCTGGCCCCATCACTTTATGGCAAATAGAAGGAGAAATAGTGGAAGCAGATTTCCTCTTCTGAGCTCTAAAATCACTTCGGATGGTGACTGCAGCTATGCAATTAGAAGACAGTTGCTTCTTTGCAGGAAAGCTATGACAAACCTAGACAGTGTGTTAAAAAGCAGACATCACTTTGCCAACAAAGGTTCGTATAATTAAGGCTATGATCTTTCTAGTAGTCACATATGGTTGTGAGAGCTGGACCATAAAGAAGGAAGAGCACCGAAGAATTGATGCTTTGAAGTCTGGGGTCTTCTGCCAGCTTTCATAAGGTGTTTCATAGGAGTTGTTCCACATACAGATATATTTTTGATGTATTTGAGGGGAGGGAGGAAATTTCCTTGTCTTACTCCATCATCTTTTTTTTTTTTTTTAAGTGTACTGTGTCTGATTTGTATAATGCTACCCCAACTGTCTTTTCCATTCCATTTGCATATAATATCTTCTTTCCATCCTCTCACTTTCAGTCTTTATGTGTCTTTAGTTCTGGAGCAAATCTCTTGTAGGCAGCATATAGATGGGTCTCATTTTTTTATTTCATCAGTTATCCTGTATCTTCTGAGTGGGGTTTTTAGTTTGCTTACACCTAAAGGGATTATTGATAGGCATGTACTTGTTTCCATTCTGTCACTTGTTTTCTGATTGTAATTTGTAGTTTTTCTCTATTATTTTTCTTTTAGTCTCTTCCCAAGTGGTTTGATAATCAATTTAGATTTTTTTTGCAAGTTCATTTTTCTCTAGTTTTTGTGTATTTATTGTAGTTTTTTGATTTGTAGTTACTATGGAATTTATATATTTTGTGTTTTAACTGTTTGTTTCATGTTGACAGTCATTTAAGTCAAACACAACCCTAAAAGTTCTCTATTTTTTTACTCCATTTTACGTCTTCATTACTATCCCTTAACTGCTTATTGTAGGTTAGTTGATTTTATAATTTTTGTCTTTTAACCTTTATACCATCTTATTTAAATGGTTGATCTCCTGTGTTTATTATATATTTGCTGTTACCTGTGGGATTTTCTTGTCCTGTAACTTCTTATTCCTTGTGTAACCTTTTCCTTTCACTTAGAGAAGACAATTTAACACTTCTTGTGAGATAAGTTTAGTATTGATGAACTCATTTTTGCTTTTCTGAGTTCTTTATCTCTCTATTATTAAAAAATAATATTAAAAATTTTTTAAAGTATGAAAGTATGATAGCACATTTACAAGAGTCTTGCCAAATACAGAAAAAAGTTACATTTAGTTCTACTATATATTACAATTTTTAAAGTAAATGAATTAAGATTTAGTCATAGTTTCAATATCGAACTCTCAAAAATTAATAGAATGGACACACAGACAAATAGAACAATATAGTAGATCTGAAAATCACTATGAACCAATTGACCATAATTAAGACATAAAACTTTCATACAATAGCAGGATACAAATTCTATTCAATTTCTCATAGACCATAAAACAGGAGATGCTGGAACATATCAAGGGACATGAAACAAGGTGCAAAAACTTCATGGTCTAAAGATATTGAAATCATACAGAGTCTGTTCCCACTGTGGAATCATATTATAAATCAGTATCTAAAGATATTTGCAAGTAACCCACATATTTTCAAGTGTGATATGATGTTTACTAAGAGAGATCTTTGACTTAGCCATTAAAGCTAAAAGACTGAAAAAACACAGTCTTTTTTTCTTTTTTTTTTTTTATTTTTATTTTTTTAATTTTTTTATTTTTTATTTTTTTGTATTTATTTATTTTTTTTTACACGAACTTTTTTTCTTGATGAGTCTGGATAAAGGCTTGTCAATTTTGTTTATCTTCTCAAAGAATCAGCTGTTAGTTTTTATTAAGCTTTAGTATTGTTTCTTTCATTTCTTTTTATTTTTGCTCTGATCTTTATGATTTTTTTCCTTTTACTAACTTTGGGGGGGTTTGTTCTCCTTTTTCCAGTCGTTTTATGTGTAAATTTAGGGTGTCTATTCGATGGTTTTCTTATTTCTTGAGGTAGGATTGTATTGCTATAGACTTCCCTCTTACAACTGCTTTTGCTGCATCCATAGGTTTTGAGTTGTGTTTTCATTGTCATTTGTTTCTATTTTTTTTACTTCCCTTTTGATTTCATCAGTAACTTGTTGGTTATTTAGAAATGTATTGTTTAATCTCCATGAGTTTTTGTTTCTTACAGATTTTTTTTTCTTATAATTGATATCTAGTCTCATACCATTATGGTTGGAGAAGATGCTTGATGCGATTTCAATTTTGTTAAATTTACAGAGGTTTGATTTGTGACCCAAGATGTGGTCTAACATGGAGAATGTTCCATGTGGACTTGAGAAGGTGTATTCTTCTGCATTTGGATAGAATGTCCTGAAGATATCAATGAGCTTCATCCCATCTAATGTATTATTTAAAACTTGTGTTTCCTTATTAATTTTCTGTTTTAAAGATCTGTCCATTGGTGTGAGTGAGGTGTTAAAGTCTCCTACTATAATCGTGTTACTGTCAATTTCTCCTTTTATGTCTGTTAGCATTTATGTATTGAGGTGCTCCTATGTTGGGTGCATAGATATTGACAATTGTTATGTCTTCCTCTTGAACTGATCCCTTGATCATTATGCAGTGTCCTTCCTTATCTCTTGTAATATTCTTTATTTTAATGTCTGTTTTGTCTGATATGAGGACTGGTACTCCAGCTTTTTTTGCTTCTGATTTGCATGGAATATATTTTTCCATCCTCTAACTTTCAGTCTATATGTGGCTTGAGGTCTGAAGTGGGTTTCTTGTAGACAGCACATGAAAGTGAAAGTGAAGAAAATGAAGTCGCTCAGTCATGTCCAACTCTTTGCCACCCCGTGGACTGTAGCCCACCAAGCTCCTCTGTCCGTGGGATTCTCCAGGCAAGAATACTGGGGTGGGTTGCCGCTTCCTTCTCCAGGGGATCTTCCAGACCCAGGGATCGAACCCAGGTCTCCCGCATTGCAGGCAGACACTTTAACCTCTGAGCCACACTCAAATTAGACAGCACATATATGGGTCTTATTTTTGTTTCCATTCAGCCAGTCTGTGTCTTTTGGTTAGAACATTTAATCCATTTACATTTAAAGTAATTATTGATATATATGTTCCTATTGCCATTTTTTTAATTGCTTGGGGTTGATTTTGTAGGTCATTTTTCTTCTCTTGTATTTCTTGACTATATAAGTCCATTTAACATTTGTTGTAAAGCTGGTTTGGTGGTACTGAATTCTCTTAACTTTTGCTTGTCTGAAAAGCTTTTTATTTGTTCATCAATTTTGAATGAGATCCTTGCTGGGTACAGTAATGTTGGTTGTAGATTTTTCCCTTTCAGTACTTTAAATATATCCTGCCATTCCCTTCTGGCCTGCAGAGTTTCTGCTGAAGATCAGCTTTTAAACGTGTGGGGTTTCCCTTGTATGTTACTTGTCACTTTTCTCTTGCTGCTTTTAATATTCTCTCTGTTTAGTCTCTGTTAGTTTGATTAGTATGTGTCTTGGTGTGTTGCTCCTTGGGTTTATCCCATATGGGACTCTCTGTGCCTCTTGGACTTGATTGACTATTCCCTTTTCCATGATGGGGAAATTTTCAACTATAATCTCTTCAAATGTTTTCTCATACCCTTTCTTTTGCTCTTCTTCTTCTGGGACCCCTATAATTTGAATATTGGTGCATTTGATATTGTCCCAGAGGTCTCTGAGACTATCCTCAGTTCTTTTCATTCTATTTTATTCTGCTTTTCAGAAGTTATTTCTACCATTTTATCTTCTGCTTCAGATATTCTGCTATTGATTCCTTCCAGAGTATTTTTAATTTCAGTCATTGTGTTGTTTGTCTCTGTATGTTTATTCTTTCATTCTTCCAGATCTTTGTTAATTGATTCTTGCATTTTCTCCATTTTGTTTTCAAGGTTTTTGATCATCTTTACTATCATTATTCTGAATTCTTTTTCAAGTAGTTTGCCTATTTCCTCTTCATTTATTTGGACTTCTGGGTTTCTAATTTGTTCTTTCATTTGTGTAGCATTTCCCTGCCTTTTCATTTTTATTTTTTAACTTACTGTGTTTGAGATCTCCTTCTACAAGTCTTCAGGGTTGAATTCTTTCTTCCTTTTGGTTTCTGCTCTCCTGTTTGGTCCAGTAGTTTGTGTAAGCTTCATGTAGGGTGAGATATGTGCTGAGCTTTTCTTTTTAGTTTTTTCATTTGTTTTTCCTCTTATGGGCAAGGCTGAGTGAGGTGGTAATCCTGTCTGCTGATGACTGGGTTTGTATTTTTGCTTTGTTTGTTGTTTAGATGAGGCATCCNGCTTTTCTTTTTAGTTTTTTCATTTGTTTTTCCTCTTATGGGCAAGGCTGAGTGAGGTGGTAATCCTGTCTGCTGATGACTGGGTTTGTATTTTTGCTTTGTTTGTTGTTTAGATGAGGCATCCTGCACAGGGTGCTACTGGAGGTTGGGTGATGCTGGGTCTTGTATTCAAGTGGCTTCCTCTGTGTGAGTTCTCACTATTTGATACTCCCTAGGGTTAGCTCTCTGGTAGTCTAGGATCTTAGAGTCAGTGCTCCCACTACAAAGGCTCAGGTCTTGATCTCGAGTTTTGTGTGGTTCTCTATATTCATTTCCGCTGGTCAGGTACTCCTGTCTGCTCTCAGCTGGTGCTCTGCATGCACTTCTGTGTCTGAAGGTATATTCCTAATGTATCTGTGGAGAGAGATGTACTGCACATCCACCTGATCCTCCACCATCTTGTTCTCTCTCTCTCTTTTTTAATTGGAGGACAATCACTTCACAACACTGTATTATATCAACACAGATATAAGCCACATTCTTGACTCAAAGCAAAAGAATATGAAAGTTACAGTAAAAGAAACAGATCCAACATGGAGTCAGAGCTGTTCTTTCCAGTTACAGAAGCAGCACAACTCCACTCCAAACTTTCCCATATTAACCAAAAAATAATTTAAAGGAAAATATGGATCTCATTTTAAGTAAGTCTTTGTCTTATTTGCTTGGAGGTGGCTGATTGCTCCTCCTGGTACCCCTAGAGTTTCATACTGCTGAAGAGAAAAAGTTAAATTTTAAAGCAACCCTTTATTCTGTTTCTTCAGGGCTAGTCATGACTCATGGAAAAGGAACCTGCCCCCTATCTGATAACCTATAGTCTAGTTTCCTGGCCTTAGAAGGGACCCCCCGGGTAATTGTTTTTCTGTTAATCTTTTCTAGAAAATTGGCTAACCGCCGCAAGGTATGAGGTGGTCGNCTGAAGAGAAAAAGTTAAATTTTAAAGCAACCCTTTATTCTGTTTCTTCAGGGCTAGTCATGACTCATGGAAAAGGAACCTGCCCCCTATCTGATAACCTATAGTCTAGTTTCCTGGCCTTAGAAGGGACCCCCCGGGTAATTGTTTTTCTGTTAATCTTTTCTAGAAAATTGGCTAACCGCCGCAAGGTATGAGGTGGTCGGTTAGCCGTTTCAGCCTGGTAGCTTCCAGACCTATCTCTGTAAAGGTCAGGTTATGCCCACCAATCAGTTTGCTGAGATTGTCTTCACCCCACCTATACCTGCTTGTAGCTTTTGGTGTATAAAAACTGCTCTGTAACTAGCATCGGGGTTCGTTCTTTTCGAGGAAGATCGAACCCCGGCGCGCCGGTTTAATAAATCCTCTTGCTGATTGCATTGAGTTCGAGTCTTGGTGATCTGAGAAGCGACGCCTCCCGTGATTAGGCCGTTCGGGGCCTAACACTGCAATCCTTCACCTTCACTTAGTTGGATCCTCTGCACATTCTCATGAATGCTCATGTACATGTGTTTTTGTTGTTGAATCAAATTACCATGATCTTTATTAGAAAATGTTTACCTGATGCAAGTTTCTGATTCCTGGGGTCTTAACATTATATGTCTTTATTTCCAATTCAGTAATTCAGCCAATTGTCATTTCTCCAAGCTTTTTTTGATTGGTGAGTATTCTGACAAAGGATCTCAGAAGACATCAACTCAGGATATCTTAATTATTCCACATCCAGCTTATCAGGGGGTGCTACCCAGTGAAATGGAAGTAATGTGCTTTTATTCTGCAACTGGCAGGCAAAATATTGTAATTTTTTTACAGTAAATGTCATCCTTCAAACAAGAGGCATTTGCAGCTCTGGGAGCAGTGAATTCTCTTCCTTTAGATAAACCATGGCGTCCATCTCACATGTTCCTCTGTAATAAGGAAGCTGATCAAAAGTGGCCTTGCCTTGCTAAATCAACTACAACTGGAAAGCAGGGGTGAACAAACATACTTTGGTATTTTATTGCTTATTCCCATTTTCATTTTACAAGGTTTAAAAGAGATGAAAACAGTGCAAACAGGAAGGGCACTGAGTAACCCTCAAACCCCACCACCACCACCACCACCAAGCTGGAGTTTCCAATAAAAGTGTATTTAAGTCTGATCCCAGAATTGTCTTGGTGGAAGGCCTGGTGTGGTAGCCACAGCATTTCTGGAAGTTGCTTACAGAGGCAGCAGGTGGTCAGATGGTAGCCAGGGGTGGGGGGTGGGGCAGCCCTAGAAGCGGACTGGCTATCTAATCCATGGGCCCTGTGCAAAATGAAAATGTGGGTCCCTGGATCAAAAATGATGAAGACTCTCACAAGAGTGATGGCTAAGCTGCACATCAAGCTCATGATCCTTGTGAGAATGGACTGCCACCCCATCCTGGCCCCACCTGGAACACAAGTCCAGCAGCGGATACATGGTGGAAGTCAAGGCTCCATACAGTGTCAGAATGTAGAGGCTGGGAACCCTCCATCGTAAGAGGAAATTTACAACAAATGGGTTTGTTTAAACAGCCTGGTTAGCCTCAAAACCTTTATTTATTTATTTTTGTCCTATTTTTCATTTATGGACAGAGAGGCAGAGATCAAAAATACATTAAAATACAAACAGAGTTTCCATCTAAAGGTATTTATTTCTTGTATAAACTAGAGAGGATTCAGCCAAATGGCTAAAACGATCCCATCTGGGTGGGGGGGAGAAAAGGGGGGAGTGACTGTAAACAGCATATTTTCAGTTGATATGAGGAAAGGGGATAAGCTTCTCTAGAAACAGCTGGTTGCCATGGTAAAATGGGGAGAGAGCAGTTTCTCCAGCTTTTCTCTTCTGATTTAGAAACACAGCTTTGAGGAGAGGGGCTCAGGGGGAACCTTAAGGAAAAGAGTAGCACTTGGCGCTCCTGTAAAGCTGTAGGAAATGAACTCAGAGGAAGGGTTAGCTGAGGTGTCAGCCTCCCTCCACTCATGCCTCGTAGAAAAAGGAAGCAAGAATGCAAGGATCCCAGGAACCTCCAAATTTGGGAACAGGATTGTAAACAGTGCTGACCGAGTATGAATCCTGTACCCAGAGCTGTACCAGGCACCTTCCGGACATCATTTTGTTTAATTAGTATATTCCTCACAGCCTCCTGGCATGACACGTATTATCATCCTCATTTTGCAGAGGAAGACACTGAGATCAAAAGGTCACTTAATTTGGCTGAAGTCATTTTGCTGTTTAGTGGCAGGCTCCAGATTTGAATCTTGACAGGATGTGGTCTGTAAAAAAAGCTGAACAAATACTATAAGATAAAGCCATATCACAGAAATCATAGACTTTGTAGCAATAAAACCAGTGTCATAAACATTGAGTGTAATAAATTGGGAGATTAAAAATTTAATTGGTAATAACGGTTTGGCATTAGTCCCTATGCCTTAAATATTTAGGGATTGATATTTGGTTTTTCTTGTATCTTTTGGAAATGAGTTCTATGAGGTAACTAGTAAAAGCTCAGATCTCAGTTTTTCATCAGAAGAGAAATTGTCCACATTTTTGAATAATAGAAACAACACGTGCTTGATATAATAGCATTTCAAACAGATGCTAAAGTTGTGTTATCCTTTTGATACCCAGGTGGCAGAATAAGGGAGGTATCAAAGGAGGCTAAGTGCCCTACAGTAAATGCTTAATAAATGCCTATGGAATGAATGACCACAAAATGGGGAAGGAGAGGGACGGAAGGTGCAGGTGATAAGAAGATTAAAAAGCTTCTTGTTTCTTCCATATTTGTTATTATTTAACTTCAATAATGCCAGTTTGTACTTCTAAGCAGGGCACTGTATGATAAGTAAAAGTTATGAACCTTCATACAAGGACACATAAATATAATTATATATCATTAAGTAACTCTCCTCCACCAAAGATATATTTATAAGCCTACGATTGTCATGGGACTTGCATTTTTATGGTAGAACGTAATTTAGTAACCTTGAACACTAACTGCAACTTCATTTCTACAAAGAATTTCCATTTACATTGATTAAGAATTCTATGTGGTAAAGAAAGATTTTCCAGCTTGCTATGCTCTGGGTTTCTCTCCTACCCAAAAGTGAGGCAAGGGAGGTGAGTGTCCATTCTTTCCCATTTTGGCCCAACAAGGACCCTTAGAACCACATGGAGTGAAGCAATGCCCCTCTCCTCTGCCTGCCTCTTTGTACCTTCAAGCTTGCCTCGGGAGCCCATCAGAATGGCTGATCAGCATCCCTAGCACAGTCATGGTCCATGACACCTGTCCAACAAAATTTCTAATTTTAGAGCCATGGTATGTACACTGACCCTTTTCACCACCGTCTCCCTGTCCATCACCTGAGCTTTGTGACCTATTCCCTTGTATTCTCAGGCACCTGTCACAATTGAAAAAAGGCCCATTAAGCTAACCTCCACTGAAGTATTCATTGTTCATAACTGCATAATGTGTCACCTGCTCAGAAATATTTGCATGTTGTGTGGGACTTAGAAACAGACAGATCTTACCTGGTGCATAACCCACTCACTGTTTCATAAATGATATTTGATGAATTGTTTGAATTAAACTAACAAAGAAATAAATCTCTAATAGTAGAACTTTAGACACTAAGGCAATGGCACCCCACTCCAGCACTCTTGCTTGGCAAATCCTATGGATGGAGGAGCCTGGTGGGCTGCCACCCATGGGGTGGCAAAGAGTCGAACACGACTGAGTGACTTCACTTTCACTTTCATGCATTGGAGAAGGAAATGGCAACCCACTCCAGTGTTCTTGCCTGGAGAATCCCAGGGACGGGGGAGCCTGGTGGGCTGCCGTCTATGGGGTCACACAGAGTCAGACACAACTGAAGCAACTTAGCAGCAACAGCAGCAGACACTAATATAGTCTAGCAAGGAATCCATTCTTGGACAAGGATGCTTTCCAAGCATAACTTAAATCTCACATAGAATGAACTTTAATCCTGATTTCCCACATTAATCAGAAAAATCTCTGGCTTACATTTGGATGGAATTCCTTCTAGCAACATGTAACCTAAATCCTTTACTACATGGTTCCATGGAAACTGAACAAAGTGATTTGCTTTCCTCCGCAAAAAAACAAAAACAAAAACTTGTTCACGTTTTTGAGGATTATAGTACTGGGGCAAAGTGGGTTAGGGAGAGACTGACTTATTATCCAAGTGAAATGTTTATCCATAGGACTTTTTTCTATGAAGTTATGAAGCAATTCAAATGTATAAAGCTAATATTGTTTCAAATTAACTTGTACCACATATTTAATTTCTTATGCCTTTCCACTAATTAGCTCCTAGTAATTGTACAAAAGAAAAATCTTCTAATCTTCATTACAGAATACGTCTTAAGAAGACGTGGGCACTTGGTTCCATTTTTTTTTAACTGATTGAAATGTAACAAATATCACACTGTACTTGGGTTTTCAGTTCTTCAGTGTCTCCATTATATGACCTTAAATTTAAACTTTGCTTTAGTTTCTTGTTGGCAAGATGGGAATTTAATTATTTAACATTCTCTTGCACCTGTTTTGAGCCAGGCACTGATCAGAGAGCTTTGCAAATGTGAGCTCGTTTAATCCTCTTGGAAACCTCAAGGAATAGCACTATTAGGAGACAGGTTTTTCCAATGAGAGAACTGGGGAAGAGAAAGGTTAGTAATATGCCCAAGGTCATACAACTGGCAAGTCATAGTTAGAACTTGAACCCAGGTACTCAGGAGTCTGAGGTTTTAGCCATTGCCTGGCAGCCTGCCTCCATAAACTGGAACCTTGGGTCCTAAAGTAGCTAAGCATTTGGAGATGATCTGGCCATGACTTAAATTGCATGGGGAATGGATCTGCTTGACACACAAAGGCCCTGAAAGACACATGAGGGAGAAGGAGGGTCTCTTACATGCTGATGAGTGTTCAGTTCATTTGGTTTCCCTGGGAAGTGGTCCATGAGACAGGAATACAGTTTACTTAAGAGGTGATCACAGGAAACTGGGCTTTCCTGGTAGCTCAGCTGGTAAAGAATCAGCCTGCAACCAATGCTGGAGACCTGGGTTCGATCCTTGGCTTGGGAAGATCCCCTGGACGAAGGCATGGCAACCCACTCCTGTATTCTTGCCTGAAGAATCCCCATGGACAGAGGAGCCTGGCAGGCTACAGTCCATGGAGTCGCAAAGGGTCAGACATGATTTAGTAACTAAGCACAGAACAGGAAACCATGATGATTGGGGGAGTGGTTGAGCAAGGCAATGGAGAAGAAACACTGGAAAGAGATGGAAATCAGTAAAACAAAACATATTTATGAGCAGATCATCCAGTCAAAGGGAGCTCAAACCCACCTCTGACCTCTGGGATCAGAGAACCATTTTTAACATGGTTGAAAATAGTCACTCCCAAGAGCAGGGAAGCTGGGGTGGTTAGCCATCACCTCCCATTTCTCATAATTCCTGGGGACATTAACTCCCTGGCACTTTGAGCCCATGCCTGCTCATGGGCCCTACCCATGCTTCTTTGGGCAGAGAAAGCATTCAAGCAGAGACACAGATGCTGAAGCAGGAGGGCCAGAAAACACCAGGACCACATGCATGACAGAATGCAAGGTACAGATACCCAATTCTGACCATTTCATCCACTTAGGAACCGTGTGGCCACCTTCTCTGTGCACAGATGCTGTCTGCCTTCCAATACAGAGGTGTTCTCTCTTCCTGGGCTTTCCCTGCCACCAGGTATGAGCATCACTCAAACCCAAGAACATGCCAAGTGTGAAATAAGAGTTTCCAGGATTCATTAATTCATTTAGCAAGTTTCTGTGGAGCATCTCTCTGAACCAGGAACTCTTCAGTCACTGGGGATACAACAGTTTAAAAAAAAAATGTGTATATAGGCAAAGATTCTTGCCACATGGAGCTTATCTTCTGTTAGGGGAAGATAAGAAAAAAATATAATCCATACGTGAATTGTATTATATGCTGGAAGTTCAGTGCTGTGAGACATAGACAGCAGAATAAGGGGATTGGAAACCACTGCGAGATTGATGTAATTTTAAATATCATAATCAGGGAAGACTTCATGGAGGAGGTGACATTTGCATAGAGATTAGAAGGTGAGTGTGAGCCATTCAGATGTCTGGAGTGTGGCAGGAGTGGGTAAGGAGTATGAAGAGCACTCCACTGTGGGGAAACAGTTGGTGCGGGGAGATGTGAGGAGGGACAATCAGGGAATGAAGAGTGGTTGTGCAACTGGATGGAAATAGTCACGCGGGAGCTGGTGGGTGGTGGGATCAGAGAAGCAAACCCAGGTCAGATCCTCACGACTGGAGGGCATTGCAAAGACAGGGAGAAGATGGGAGACAGTGAATGAAGTGGCAGGTGGGATTTGAGTGAGATCACTCTGCTGAGAACAATTGTGGAGGGCAGAAGAGAGAGAGACGGGTCAATGTGGAGGCAACTGCACACAACTTCTCCAAGCGAGAAGACGAGGAGGTGCCCCAGGTGGCGGCCGCAGGGACGATGAACAGAACTGTGTCGTGCATTGATCGTAAAAAGAATTTCCAAAAGTCTACGTAAGGCATATAAGAGAACCATAGAGTCCCAGGGCATAAGATCTTGGGGCCTGGACTTGGGTCCTAGACCCTCATGTTGCAGCTGGAGAATCTGAAATCAGAAATTCAGAGTGCGCTTTCCTTTCCCAGGGACACACAGCTGAGCTAGGAGGACATGCCAGGACTTGTACTTTCCACGTCCCCTGACCCCTACGGAGTGCATCCAGTGATGGAGCCTGGCCAATCCCCCAGGGAGAGGCCACAAGCAAATGACCTGGAAGTCATGCTCCCCTGCCAGGCCTTATCCCTGCCACCGCTGCCCTTAGCCCTTTAGAGCAGTGACGTTGTTCTTGGCTGAGCCCAGACCCAGCTAATAGTCCAATTCTCATGGAAGGCTTGCACAATTCAAGGAGAGACAGTAACCTCCTGGTAAAATCTTGGGGTCCTTTCATGATGGCACAATGCCGGTGTTGTTGGGAACTTGCTCATCGCAACGTGCTCCCTTCCCCTCTTTTTGTTATCACTTTGACATTTCTCAGAAACACATCTCCTGCTCCTCTAATAATGTCTATGGGGCTGTTTGGATATCAGCAGCAAAGTTCCCTTGAAAAGTGAAATTGTTAGTCCCTCAGTCCTTGGCTCAGAGATTAAAGCATCTGCCTGCAATGTGGGAGACCTGGGTTTGATTCCTGGGTTGGGAAGATCCCCTGGAGAAGGAAATAGCAACCCAATCCAGTATTCTTGTCTGGTGAATCCCATGGATGGAGGAGCCTGGTGGGCTACAGTCCACGGGGTCACAAAGAGTCGGACACAACTGAGTAACTTCACTTCACTTCACTTCACTTCAGTCCTGTCTGACTCTGCAACTCCATCGACCGTAGCCTGCCAGGCTCCTCTGTTCAGGGAGTCTCCAAGCAAGAATACTGGAGTGAGTAGTCCTTCTCTTCTCCAGGTGATCTTCCTGACCCAGTGATCAAACTCAGGTCTCCTGCATTGCAGGCGAATCCTTTATCATCTGAGCCACTAGTTCCCTTGGGTGATCTCAAAACCCTGGTTCCTTGCTCATCTCACAGTCAATTTTATATCAGTAGGGACCATTGCAAATAACATCCCTGTTTTATATATGTGTCATAAAAGAAGCCTCATAACAAATATCTAAAGACTGATTTTCCACTCACACGGGGCTGAATTAGGACACCGGCTCTGGAATGAAAGCAAAGTAATTTGGAAGAAAGTCCATTTCCACCAACAACCCCCACCCTGCCCCACCATACCCTGGGACCAAGATACATGCCCCCCTCCCTTTTATTAGACATATTTAACTAATGGGAGCACCAGTGAATCAAATATGTCTTATATTTGCAACAGAGTGCAAAGCGTACAATTGTCTTACGAAACATCTAGGTTACTGGTTGGCCTTTCCTTCATCTAGTAATAGAATCAGTTTGCATTCTCTGAGCATATATCCGTCAGCTAGCAGCGAAGCCTCCAGAAGCCTGCTGAAAGACAGGAAGAAGTCTGTCTGGACACAGAGCCAGTTTGGCTCTGCCTATGGGGCCCATCTATGCCAAGTATTATTTTGAATATCATGATTTATTGTAAAGACTAAGTCAAGCTCTCTCTCTCACCCAATACTGATAACAGAAAACAACCTTGAGCCTAACAGACTTTTCCAATTATTCTTTCCCGTTCTTTCCTCTGATACCCTTGTCATCACATTCTTTTCTGAAAACTACAAAGTAACCCGTGTCTGTATCAAGTTATGGGACACCGTATCCAGTGCTCCTGAAATCTGAAGCCATATTTTCTTCTTAAAACACAAATAATAAATTCCCATCATTGGAAGGACTGATGCTGAAGCTGAAACTCCAATATTTTGGCCCTCTGATGCAAAGAACTGACTCATTGGAACTGACTCATTCCCTGATGCTAGGAAAGACTGAGGGCAGGAGGAGAAGGGGACAACAGAGGATGTGATGGTTGGATGGCATCACCAACTTGATGGACATGAGTTTGAGTAAACTCTGGGGGATGGTGACGGACAGGGAGGCCTGGTGTGCTGCAGTCCATGGGGTCACAAAGAGTCAGACATGACTGAGCAACTGGACTGAACTGAACTTTTCTTCCACCTTTCATTCGAGACCTAGAGATGAGGTTCACATGGAGATGTTCAAGGCAGCTCACATTTTTATTTCNCCACCTGGGAAGCCCACACTGGTTAATAGTTAAAGAATTCTCTATTGGGGAAGAACTGGGTGAGTTAGTTAAAAGTCAGTCCTCAGTGCCTGTGGCTGTTGAGTACATTCTGTAACAAATCTGAAGCGTGCTCCTTCTCTAAAGAACTAGACATCCAGGGGGTTGGATTATATTTTAGGTGGGAGCTGCCCTGTACTCTTTCTCTTGAAATATAATATCATAGCTTTTCTGATCTTAATTTTAAAAGACGAAAAGATTACAGAGGGAGGAAAGGAGAATAGAAGAGAAGAGGAAGGAAGGGAGGGAGAGAGGATGAAAGGAAGGAAGGAGGGAAGGGAGGAAAAAGAGCAAGGAGGCGAGTAGAACGGAAGGAAACATCCAAGGGGTACAGAGGCCAAGGAGAGCAGGAAGGTCATTTACCTAGTCTGGTCAGAGTCTCACTGTTTTCCTTGAATCGATTTCCCGTCAGAGCTGACTTTAGACAATCCTTAAACTTGTGAAGTCAGATATCACTCTGAGTGCAGGCCTGCTCTGCATTTGACCTTCATGCTAAGTTCTGACGGCAGTCTGCAGTACATTTAGAACTTTTGCAGAAGGTGCTGCTAGGAGAGGCTGTTTGATAACAGAACGTGAGGCTGTGCTGCGGCTCCTGACGGGATGCATGGCCTTCTGTCGGGCGGAGTCTCCCTTAAAGCGTGTTGACGCTTCTCTGAGCCTCCACAGGCACCGAGCTGGGCTCTGGCCTCCCCAGGGATCCACCAGCCATTCCCAGGAATCAAAGCTCTTGGTCTCCTAATGAGCAGTGTTCCTGAGTACGCAGGTCTCTCCAATAATGAGATGCCAGGAGTTTAGGGATCATGCTCAACACACAAATGCCACCAAGCCAAGGGGTGCCCAAGCATGAGAGGGTCGTCTGTCCTGGAGGGTATTCCAGGGAGGAGCGTCGCATCCTCCCCAGCAGCGGACAACTGCATCTTCAGAGCAATCTCATAACACATGGCATATCCCCCGTATCTTCTGAAATCAATACCACTCTCTGTCACTTCTCCAAGAATATTGGTATGTGTGCCTCAGTGTGAGTGCAGGCGTGTGTGTTGTGGTCAGATATCTGGATTTCATTTTTGAAGTTTTGTTCTTGGTCACTGGTTTTACTTGAGAAGGACTGGATCTGAGGTGAGCACAGACAGCACATGACTGAGAAAGGAAAACCGCTACTCGGCCCCCAAACACTGATTTTCTATAAAGTCACTAAAATGTCTGCAATAACCTTAAATTCCAAAATATTTCCCAATATATGCTCCAATGTCTATTTCTTAATGTACAATTTTTCTTACATTTGTTCATAAATTTCTTCACTATTGTTTTTGATGGGGTAATATTTTTCTTCATCTTCATACCGCAGGTTGATCATGTGTATACATGGTTTGTGTAGATGTGGATTGCATGTGTGTATGTAAGTGCATGTGTGTATTCATGAATATGTGCATATGCTGTGTTTGGGGGAGAGTGAATGGGTGTGAGCACAGCGGCTGCGCCGGCCGGCACACAGCGCGGCCAAGAGGAGCTACCCCACGACCGAGGTCAGGGGCAGTGGCCGAACGTGCCAGGCTGCGACAGCACAGGAACGGCCAAGAGGAGCCACCCTGGGTCCGAGGTCAGGGGCGGCGGCCAGGAGGAGCCACTCCACATCTGACGTCAGGGGCGATGGTCTGGAGGAACCACCCTGTGTACGAGGCCAGGGGTGGCTGCAGGGAGGAGCCACCACATACCTGAGGCTAGGGGCAGTGGCCAGGAGGAGCAACCCATGTCCAAGGAGCGGTGCCTGCGCTGGCACAGGAGGGCCTAGAGGAGCCATCCCACGCTGAAGGTCAGGAACAGCGGCAGTAAGGAGATACCCGTCATCCAAGGTAAGGCGCAGCCATGAAGAGATACCCCACGCCCAAGGTAAGAGAAACCCAAGTAAGATGGTAGGTGTTGCAAGAGGGCATCAGAAGGCAGACACAATGAAACCATACTCACAGAAAACTAGGGAATCTAATCACACTAGGACCACAGCCTGGTCTAACTCAATGAAACCAAGCCATGCCCCCGGGGCAACCCAGCACAGGTGGGTCATGGTGGAGACATCTGACAGAATGTGGTCCACTGGAGAAGGGAATGGCAAACCACCTCAGTATTCTTGCCTTGAGAACCCGTGAACAGTATGAAAAGGCAAAATGATAATATACTGAACGAGGAACTCCCCAGGTCAGTAGGTGCCCAATATGCTACTGGAGATCAGTGGAGAAATAACTCCAGAAAGAATGAAGGGATGGAGCCAAAGCAAAAACAATACCCAGCTGTGGATGTGACTGGTGATAGAAGCAAGGTCCGATGCTGTAAAGAGCAATATTGCATAGGAACCAGGAATGTCAGGTCCATGAATCAAGGCAAATTGGAAGTGGTCAAACAAGAGATGGCAAGAGTGAACGTCGACATTCTAGGAATCAGCGAACTAAAATGGACTGGAATGGGTGAATTTAACTCAGATGACCATTATATCTACTACTGCGGGCAGGAATCCCTCAGAAGAAATGGAGTAGCCATCATGGTCAACAAAAGAGTCCGAAATGCAGTACTTGGATGCAATCTCAAAAACGACAGAATGATCTCTGTTCGTTTCCAAGGCAAACCATTCAATATCACAGTTATCCAAGTCTATGCCCCAACCAGTAATGCTGAAGAAGCTGAAGTTGAACGGTTTTATGAAGACCTACAAGACCTTTTAGAACTAACACCCAAAAAAGATGTCCTTTTCATTATAGGGGACTGGAATGCTAAAGTAGGAAGTCAAGAAACACCTGGAGTAACAGGCAAATTTGGCCTTGGAATGCGGAATGAAGCAGGGCAAAGACTAATAGAGTTTTGCCAAGAAAATGCACTGGTCATAGCAAACACCCTCTTCCAGCAACACAAGAGAAGACTCTACACATGGACATCACCAGATGGTCAACACCGAAATCAGATTGATTATATTCTTTGCAGCCAAAGATGGAGAAGCTCTATACAGTCAACAAAAACAAGACCAGGAGCTGACTGTGGCTCAGATCATGAACTCCTTATTTCCAAATTCAGACTTAAATTGAAGAAAGTAGGGAAAACCGCTAGACCATTCAGGTATGACCTAAATCAAATCCCTTATGATTATACAGTGGAAGTGAGAAATAGATTTAAGGGCCTAGATCTGATAGACAGAGTTCCTGATGAACTATGGAATGAGGTTCGTGACATTGTACAGGAGACAGGGATCAAGACCATCCCCATGGAAAAGAAATGCAAAAAAGCAAAATGGCTGTCTGGAGAAGCCTTACAAATAGCACTGAAAAGAAGAGAGGCGAAAAGCAAAGGAGAAAAGAAAAGATATAAGCATCTGAATGCAGAGTTCCAAAGAATAGCAAGAAGAGATAAGAAAGCCTTCTTCAGCAATCAATGCAAAGAGATAGAGGAAAACAACAGAATGGGAAAGACTAGAGATCTCTTCAAGAGAATTGGAGATACCAAGGGAACATTTCATGCAAAGATGGGCTCGATAAAGGATAGAAATGGTATGGACCTAACAGAAGCAGAAGATATTAAGAAGAGGTGGCAAGAATACACAGAAGAACTGTACAGAAAAGATCTTCACGACCCAGATAATCATGAGGATGTGATCACTAATCTAGAGCCAGACATCTTGGAATGTGAAGTCAAGTGGGCCTTAGAAAGCATCACTAAGAACAAAGCTAGTGGAGGTGATGGAATTCCCGTTGAGCTGTTTCAAATCCTGGAAGATGATGCTGTGAAAGTGCTGCACTCAATATGCCAGCAAATTTGGAAAACTCAGCAGTGGCCACAGGACTGGAAAAGGTCAGTTTTCATTCCAATTCCAAAGAAAGGCAATGCCAAAGAATGCTCAAACTACCGCACAATTGCACTCATCTCACACGCTAGTAAAGTAATGCTCAAAATTCTCCAAGCCAGGCTTCAGCAATATGTGAACCGTGAACTCCCTGATGTTCAAGCTGGTTTTAGAACAGGCAGAGGAACCAGAGATCAAATTGCCAACATCCGCTGGATCATGGAAAAAGCAAGAGAGTTCCAGAAAAACATCTATTTCTGCTTTATTGACTATGCCAAAGCCTTTGACTGTGTGGATCACAATAAACTGTGGAAAATTCTGAAAGAGATGGGAATACCAGACCACCTAACCTGCCTCTTGAGAAATCTGTATGCAGGTCAGGAAGCAACAGTTAGAACTGGACATGGAACAACAGACTGGTTCCAAATAGGAAAAGGAGTACGTCAAGGCTGTATATTGTCTCCCTGCTTATTTAACTTATATGCAGAGTACATCATGAGAAACGCTGGACTGGAAGAAACACAAGCTGGAATCAAGATTGCCGGGAGAAATATCAATAACCTCAGATATGCTGATGACACCACCCTTATGGCAGAAAGTGAGGAGGAGCTAAAAAGCCTCTTGATGAAAGTGAAGGAGGAGAGCGAAAAAGTTGGCTTAAAGCTCAACATTCAGAAAACGAAGATCATGGCATCCGGTCCCATCACTTCATGGGAAATAGATGGGGAAACAGTGGAAACAGTGTCAGACTTTATTTTTTTGGGCTCCAAAATCACTGCAGATGGTGACTGCAGCCATGAAATTAAAAGACGCTTACTCCTTGGAAGAAAAGTTATGACCAACCTGGATAGTATATTCAAAAGCAGAGACATTACTTTGCCGACTAAGGTCCGCCTAGTCAAGGCTATGGTTTTTCCTGTGGTCATGTATGGATGTGAAAGTTGGACTGTGAAGAAAGCTGAGCGCCGAAGAATCGATGCTTTTGAACTGTGGTGTTGGAGAAGACTCTTGAGAGTCCCTTGGACTGCAAGGAGATCCAACCAGTCCATTCTGAAGGAGATCAACCCTGGGATTTCTTTGGAAGGAATGATGCTAAAGCTGAAACTCCAGTACTTTGGCCACCTCATGCGAAGAGTTGACTCATTGGAAAAGACTCTGATGCTGGGAGGGATTGGGGGCAGGAGGAGAAGGGGACGACCGAGGATGAGATGGCTGGATGGCATCACGGACTCGATGGACGTGAATCTGAGTGAACTCCGGGAGTTGGTGTTGGACAGGGAGGCCTGGCGTGCTGCAGTTCATGGGGTCACAAAGAGTTGAACATGACTGAGTGGCTGAACTGAACAAAACTGAATGGGTGTGATTACAGGTGTGCACTTGAGTTGTGTGTGTGTAAGTAGTGTGTTTGTGATTGTGTCTTGTGGTACATGTGTGTATTGAAGTATGTGTATCTGTGCTTTGGATGTGTGTGCTTTATACTTGAAAGACTGTGTGTATATGGAGTGTGGCTAGGTATATATATGTGGTGTGGGGTGCAACATACATGGAATTCATATGTGTTGATGTGTATCTATATATATTATGTTTGGGAGTGTCAAGGGTGTATGTGAAAATTGTGTGTATATGCACTTGTGGCTGCCAGTGATTTTATGGACTATGTGCTGATGTAATAAAAAGAAATAGTTTAGGAGAATAAAAGAACATTGTTTTATTACTTTTAAAAAAAATCTGTGTTTGAAGTAGATTTTGAATATTTGTTTTCATACACAAAGCAGTTGTTCTAGTTTTTAGCCAAAGGCAGCTGTCTTGGACACTTGGGAAAATGCCCAAAATAATACTTTCTAAAAGCAATTTAAAATTGAAATGGACATGCCATTTTTTAGGTGTCCAAAGGGATGACAGAAGATAGTTGATGGTGTGCTATTTGAGAGAGAAAAAAACTATTAAAATGTTTGACTGTAGCAACAATAAAATACTAATGAACCAGAAGAACAGATGGAAATTGAAAAGCATGTGCGGTGTCAGAACCCAAAATACAGCGATTTGTTAAATTACAGGGTTTGTTCCCCTGAGAGGGGAGCTGCAGTGTGCTGATAACTTGATGAAACCCAGGATTCTTACTGTAACACAGCAATGCCATTTTCTGCCTGCAACCTGCAAAAACTAATTAATTACGGAGCTTTGGTTACCAGGTTAGGACCAAGTGTTGCTGCCCAATTTCCAAAGACTGAACTTTCTAAATTGTCAGAAGAACAGCCTTTTCCTAATTGTCTACTGACTATTGTAGATAGTTACAAAGTCTGCTGTAAATTGCTCTTAAGGAAAATGTTTCATGATAAATGGCTTGCTTTTTGACCATTTGGAAAGTCTTTTCTTATCGCTTTGAAAATTCTTAAGTCATCCAGACTTCTTTAGTGGACTAAAATTTGTCCTATTGAGTTGTACCTCAAAAGATAGTGTGTAAACCAGGGGGTGAATGGCTCTTGAGAAAGGTTTTACAATAGTGCCAGCTGGGTGTTCCAGGCTAGGTACGTAATGGAGAAAAAATATTTCTCTCTGCTCTAAACAAAAGACCCCAAGCTACTTCTTAAGAAAGAAGTGAGATTTTAGAAGCTTCTGATCACAATTAAATGGAAAATAATGTTCTGCCCATTGCAGAAAAAGAAAAAAAAATGTATTCTTTTTGTGTTACTTTTTCCCTCAGAAGTAGGTGGGAGTTGGAAACCAAAATGAATGCAGGGGGCCCAGTGGGAACTGTGAAGGAGCAGACACTTGTCTTGCGTCTTGCGTCTCTGGTGGTTCTCTGGGCCTTTCCCCCAGTGCTTGCTACGTTCCTATTGCCAGAGAAACAAGCCCTCTAGTGGCCAGTGGGAACAGGAATGGATAGAGCCGCACTGGAGAATAGCTTGCTGGAATCTTCTAAAATTGCAATCATAAACAGTCTATGCCCACAGTATCTTGCCTGGAGAAACATCCACAAACCCCAGGAGGATGGTACTAGAGTGACCAACACAGCATTGTGTGCAACGCAATAGCAAGGAATTGGAAGGGAATTTCATGTTTACCAATAGTGAAAGGACTGTGACATAGTGTATTTAAGTTATTGACTTACTGGCAGCACTTTATATTGGATGGGTTTCTATGAGTCACCATATGACTTCCAGTGCATGGCACTGAGTTAAATAAAAGCGAGTAGCAGGAAACAAAAAAAAAAAAAAAAGTTGCAGCTCCTCATTACTCATGAGTTTCTCATATGCGAATCTACCTATTCATTGAAATGTATTTGTAATTCTAAAATCAATACTCATGGAACAGTCACAGACATGCATGGTGGTGGAAAATTTAAGCTGCCTGACATACAACGTTTCAGCTGAGTTTAAGCAAGATAACTCTGCTTTCCTGTCTCAGTTCTCATCCTACAAATAAGTGTCCTAGTCAATCTATCAAGTGTAAATTTTTGCCACATTTCCGTGCTTGTCGCTGGTCATTTTGCTTTTGAAACGCCCCCCCAAGATAACGCTGAAGTGCTGTCCAGTGTCCCTAGGTGCAGGATAGCTGTGATGAGCCTTACAGGGAAAAGACACGCTAGCTAGATAAGCCTCATCTGGATATGAGTGATGGTGCTGTAGACTGTGAGTTCAGTGCTAATCAATCAGCAGACTGGGCCATCCAGAGGAAAGGAGAGGAAATTCAACAGTCTGTTCATAATTCCACTCCAGAAAGTTCTTATGTTAGTTAAGATCTACAGTGCTATGGAAGAGATGGAAAAGTAGCCAAATGTGTAGATTCGTGAGCTGATGACGGTTAAAAATGAAGAGTGGACAGCATTGTCTTGAGGCTGAGAAGCGAAGAAATTGATGGTCCTGTCACCCAGGGTCAGGAAAACGTCAAACCCTTCTCAGCAAGTGCTGGGGGCTTGTGAATTTCACAAAGCAACACCACAGTGAAAAGTGTTACATTTGCAGATGCTGTGAAAGATTTCTTTTTTCTTGCTAAGTGTTATACAGGAAAAGGGGTAAGTGAAAGGGTAGATTTTCAGTGATGCTGAGATTGACTTGTTTTATAAGAATATTGGTAAACAAAGCTATACAGCACAAGTGGCCCTTTGGTTGATCATAATGTTGTGAGCGGAAACATGCAGGAATGTCACCCTGTCTTTCCTCTAGGAACAAATATTTCAGTATCTGCTAATTCAGGGCCCTTGACACATTGGAAGGAAAGTTATTACCAACCTAGACAGCATATTAAAAAGCAAAGACATTACTTTGTCAACAAAGGTCCGTCTAGTCAAGGTTATGGTTTTTCCAGTAGTCATGTATGGATGTGAGAGTTGGACTATAAAGAAAGCTGAGTGCTGAAGAATTGATGCTTTTGAACTGTGGTGTTGGAGAAGACTCTTGAGAGTCCCTTGGACAGCAAGCAGATCCAGCCAGTCCATCCTAAAGGAGATCAGTCCTGGGTGTTCATTGCAAGGACTGATGTTGAAGCTGAAACTCCAATACTTTGGCCAGCTCATGCAAAGAGCTGACTCATTGGAAAAGACGCTGATGCTGGGAAAGATTGAGGGCAGGAGGAGAAGGGGATGATAGAGGATGAGATGGTTGGATGGCATCACCAACACAATGGACATGGATTTGGGTGGACTCCGGGAGTTGGTGATAGACAGGGAGGCCTGGTGTGCTGCAGTTCATGGGGTTGCAAAAAGTCAAGACACGACTGAGCAACTGAGCTGAATGAATGGCACCTTACAAAATATAACTACTGCAAATGATGAGCATATACTGCAAAAATTTGTCTCTATGTGTGTTGAAATATCTCATACTAACTGAAAATGATTGCCTAATAAGTGAAGTTCCATTTAATTTCTCCTAATTTCTCCAGTCACAAATCTAATACTTCCAGGTCAGATAATACTTTCATTACACATCTTAGTTATGTTATATTTTTATAATTTTTGTTTGTTTGTTTTGGTTTGGTTTTTTAATCTGTTAAAGTGAAGTCGCTCAATCATGTCCAACTCCTNAAAAAAAAAAAAAAAAGTTGCAGCTCCTCATTACTCATGAGTTTCTCATATGCGAATCTACCTATTCATTGAAATGTATTTGTAATTCTAAAATCAATACTCATGGAACAGTCACAGACATGCATGGTGGTGGAAAATTTAAGCTGCCTGACATACAACGTTTCAGCTGAGTTTAAGCAAGATAACTCTGCTTTCCTGTCTCAGTTCTCATCCTACAAATAAGTGTCCTAGTCAATCTATCAAGTGTAAATTTTTGCCACATTTCCGTGCTTGTCGCTGGTCATTTTGCTTTTGAAACGCCCCCCCAAGATAACGCTGAAGTGCTGTCCAGTGTCCCTAGGTGCAGGATAGCTGTGATGAGCCTTACAGGGAAAAGACACGCTAGCTAGATAAGCCTCATCTGGATATGAGTGATGGTGCTGTAGACTGTGAGTTCAGTGCTAATCAATCAGCAGACTGGGCCATCCAGAGGAAAGGAGAGGAAATTCAACAGTCTGTTCATAATTCCACTCCGGAAAGTTCTTATGTTAGTTAAGATCTACAGTGCTATGGAAGAGATGGAAAAGTAGCCAAATGTGTAGATTCGTGAGCTGATGACGGTTAAAAATGAAGAGTGGACAGCATTGTCTTGAGGCTGAGAAGCGAAGAAATTGATGGTCCTGTCACCCAGGGTCAGGAAAACGTCAAACCCTTCTCAGCAAGTGCTGGGGGCTTGTGAATTTCACAAAGCAACACCACAGTGAAAAGTGTTACATTTGCAGATGCTGTGAAAGATTTCTTTTTTCTTGCTAAGTGTTATACAGGAAAAGGGGTAAGTGAAAGGGTAGATTTTCAGTGATGCTGAGATTGACTTGTTTTATAAGAATATTGGTAAACAAAGCTATACAGCACAAGTGGCCCTTTGGTTGATCATAATGTTGTGAGCGGAAACATGCAGGAATGTCACCCTGTCTTTCCTCTAGGAACAAATATTTCAGTATCTGCTAATTCAGGGCCCTTGACACATTGGAAGGAAAGTTATTACCAACCTAGACAGCATATTAAAAAGCAAAGACATTACTTTGTCAACAAAGGTCCGTCTAGTCAAGGTTATGGTTTTTCCAGTAGTCATGTATGGATGTGAGAGTTGGACTATAAAGAAAGCTGAGTGCTGAAGAATTGATGCTTTTGAACTGTGGTGTTGGAGAAGACTCTTGAGAGTCCCTTGGACAGCAAGCAGATCCAGCCAGTCCATCCTAAAGGAGATCAGTCCTGGGTGTTCATTGCAAGGACTGATGTTGAAGCTGAAACTCCAATACTTTGGCCAGCTCATGCAAAGAGCTGACTCATTGGAAAAGACGCTGATGCTGGGAAAGATTGAGGGCAGGAGGAGAAGGGGATGATAGAGGATGAGATGGTTGGATGGCATCACCAACACAATGGACATGGATTTGGGTGGACTCCGGGAGTTGGTGATAGACAGGGAGGCCTGGTGTGCTGCAGTTCATGGGGTTGCAAAAAGTCAAGACACGACTGAGCAACTGAGCTGAATGAATGGCACCTTACAAAATATAACTACTGCAAATGATGAGCATATACTGCAAATATTTGTCTCTATGTGTGTTGAAATATCTCATACTAACTGAAAATGATTGCCTAATAAGTGAAGTTCCATTTAATTTCTCCTAATTTCTCCAGTCACAAATCTAATACTTCCAGGTCAGATAATACTTTCATTACACATCTTAGTTATGTTATATTTTTATAATTTTTGTTTGTTTGTTTTGGTTTGGTTTTTTAATCTGTTAAAGTGAAGTCGCTCAATCATGTCCAACTCCTTGCGACTCCATGGACCGTAGCCTACCAGGCTTCTCTGTCCATGGGGTTCTCCAGGCAAGAATACTGGAGTGGGCTGCCATTTCCTTCTCCATTTAATCTGTTAATCCTTTGCTATTTTTTGATGTCAGCTGTCATGGGAACTGTGATTGATACTTCTTTTTTTTTCTAATTGTTTTAGCTATTTTTTGAAGTTTTGAAGGGTTGGCTTCTAGAAATTGGCTTTTTGTGTAAAAGTGGAAGGTAATTTGGCACTGACTGTATCCCTCTATGAATTATCGTAATTGGGAGGCATACACTCAAGTGTGAAAAGATGGCTAAGAATTGTTATTTTCTAAATGAAAACTTGAATTTTTCTTCCTTCTGCAAAACTCTCATAGGGCTCTTTGTCAAAGGAACCATTTGCAACCTTTTTGAGCATTGCAGTGTATGTGTATAATTAAGGCAAAATCTGATAAATAAGTAGGTCTCCTCTAATGCACACAGGTCCCATTCTTTTCTAAGAATCTAAGAATTATTTTTAAATTACCTTGGAACATAAATTGAAAATTGAAGAGTAATAAAAAACAACAATTTCTACTTCACCTCTGCCCAGATTTCCCATCTCCAACCAACTCTGGCTGTGGTTTAGTGGACTGTGAGGCAGTCTAACTGCTTTTCTTGATTGTAAGTTATTGGACATTCAAGGAGAAGATGCATCTACCTTGGCAAATATATTATTAAAATCTTTGAAATACACTTGCACAGAGTAATGGAAACATTACTGCACAGATAGGAAGGAAATAATCTTATCTGTGTTGTAACACCAATAGGACTGTCATAAATATGCAGTTATTCTGAGATGCTTGGTAAGCAGATGGGGTGGAAGAACAGTGGATGGACCTTCTGGAAAGAGAGCAAGGGTTTCAAATCCATAAATGAAAAGTGATATGCTGCCATCTCTCTGTATTGATCCTATAGGAACTAGGATTCTAGGGACTAGAGACCTGGAGAAAACATGGACGGGGTCATGTAGCAGCTAGTCAGTGCCTCACTTGTACTGACCTCATCTTGTACCACTCTACTTCTTGCCTTCCAGTTTCCAGCATCTGAGAAACCCTCAATCTCCAAAGCCCACATTGCTTGCTAGTGCAGCTGGCCAGAAGTCCTGTGGAGTGGATACCACCCTACCCCAGCAGTCCTTAGGCAGTGAGTGAGGGCTGCCACCTGCACTCAAGGGCAGACCTCTGGAGTATATTCCACACTGACCCCCAGGGCTCCCTGATTGGATGGAGCTCGATATGGCCACACTGGATCTCTCTCTCTCTCTTTGGCCTCTTTTCCTCCCTTGTCTCCCTTCCCCACTCCCAACCTCATTTCCTAGGAATCACCTGTCCCCCTGCAAATAAACCATTTGCACTCACATCCTAGTCTGTTTCCAGGAAAACCAAGGATGTAGGTTTGCCAGGTTCCAGAACCCTCTAAATGAATAGATGCAGGCCCCTTACATTCACTGCTGGTGTTACAAACGAAACAGAAAACCAGAAACAGAGATCAAAAAAGTATTGTCAGTGAGGGGAGTAACTGGCTGGGTACTGGGTGAGTCCCAGCTGCAACTAGCTCCAGCCAGCTTGATGTCATTTGCCAATGGGACCTTCGGTTTGCCAGATCTTCTAATAGGAAATCTGATGTTTAAATGTTCAAAACTCATTCAAACTTTTTAAAACCTCAAAGCCCAATGCAAGTGTGGAAAACTATGAGGTCTGTCAGTGAAAGCAGAGCATGTGCACAACCTCTGGCAAAGCAATTTCACTCCTGGGTAGTTAAGAGAACTGCATACTTGGAAGCATGAAAAGACATGTACTAGAATGTTCATGGACAGACTAGAATGTTCATGCTATATTCATAACAGCTCCAAACTGGAAAGGACACAAATGATCATCAGCAGTAGGGTGGATAGCTATACTGTGCATATCCACATGTATCCATGTGATGGGATACCATGTAGCAAGGGAATGAGTGAATCATTACTACCCACCACAATAGGAATACTCTCAAACATCACACTGAACACGTTAGAAATAGGAACACTCCCTGAATGATTCCAATATATAAACTACATAAATAAACAAAATTAGTCTGTGCTGCTAAGTGTCAGGATAGGTTTCTCAGTTCCAAATCAGTTCTCCTACTCACCTGCCCCACTGTCCTCATGCATAAGGATGGAGACGTTCTTCCTAGTTAAATTCTTCCTGCCCCTTTTAAGGTGTAATCCTTCCTGGGATGGGTGGTAACATGAATCTATGTCATTACACCTTCACATGAATTAGACCCCAACATTTACAGAAGACCTGCTACTGAGCTCATAGTTTTGCTAGGACCTGTAGACATGGAAGTGGAAAAGTGAAATCCCCACTCTGTTGGATGCGCAACGCCTAGACAAGCCGCCAAAGCCGTATACTAGTATGTAGGTATTAGTTACTGCTCACCCCTAAATCAATTGATGACGACAGGGATCATGCTCATGAGATCACACTCAGTTACTTGTGTCATTCAAATGATACCTTTGAAATGGAAATTGGAATTGGAAATCGGATGCAAACCTTTAAGACTACTTCTGTATTACTTTGAGTTCCCTTAGAAACATAGTCTGAAAACAAAGATTTAAATGTAAGTAGCCTATCTTGGGAGAAGGCAGTGGCACCCCGCTCCAATACTCTTGCTTGAAAAATCCCATGGACGGAGGAGCCTGGTGGGTTGCAGTCCATGAGATCGCTAAGAGTAGGACACGACTAAGTGACTTCACTTTCACTCTTCACTTTCATGCATTGGAGAAGGAAATGGCAGCCCACTCCAGTGTTCTTGCCTGGAGCATCCCAGCGACAGCAGAGCCTGGTGGGCTGCCATCTATGGCGATGCACAGAGTCAGACACGACTGAAGCGACTTAGCAGCCTATCTTGGGGGTTTCCTAAGTGGTTTAGAGGTAAAGAATCTGCCAATGTAGGAGATGTGGGTTCAATCCCTGGGTTGGGAAGACCCCCTGGGGAAGGAAATGGCAACCCACTCCAGTATTCTTGCCTGGGAAATCCCATGGGCAGAGGAGCCTGGCAGACTATAGTCCATGGAGTTGCAAAGAGTCAGACATGACTGAGCAACTAAACAACAACAAGAACCTTATCTTGGAAGGAATTCTGGAAAATTCTAGTAAAGGAGTAAAGAATGAGGCAGACAAGGGAAGGCTGAAGGGCAAGGGGGCTGGGATATTTATACACCCTTCCTATCAGTATTAGATGAGGACTGATTATGATTCAGTATTAGATGAGGACATTGATTCTCTGTAATTTTCTGTATGGCAGAGAAAGCCCTAGAGGTTAAAGGAAGTTCTCAGAGTAAGGAAGGCAGGAACCGACAATTGGAGTCGGATGAAATGAAATGTTCCAGAACCCAGAGTACATACTACACATTATAGCGGCAGAACATTTACAGCCTCTGCTCCGACCACCCATTTGAGGGAGTTTTTCAAATGAAAATCTGGGTGCAGTTAAAAGGAAAGAGACAAAATGAATGTTAGACATTCACCCAGTAAGTGTCACTATGTACTCAAGATAGAAGTCTGTCATTAAACAATGAAACAACCACGTGTGGAAAATAGCACCCTTCTGCTTGTCTTGAAGTGCTCACCAAGGTCATCCTGCCACGTGTCTACACTTGCCCTTGGGCATCTAGCTTCCTGATCACACACTCAATGCTTAGAAGAAAAGTGACCGCAGAATCTGCCTCACTGTGGGATGTCGACTCAAAAGAATCTTCACCAGTGCAGGAATCCAACTTCAGTTCACCTTGCAGGTGGCCTCCAGCCTTTCCCACCAATAGAGAGCACACTCTCTCTCAAGGCAGCCTCTTCCGTCAGTAGAAAGTCTTGCCTGTTACACGACTCTGGCAGGATGACTGAGTTCTGCATCCATACGACTTCCTCTGTGTTTCTCTCTGTTGCTCTCTGACCCATCACCCTGCCTTATACTTGCCTTGGTCTCTGTTCCCGTCTCTGCAGTGGCATCTCAGGTCCATGCACAAGGGCCTTGGATGGGCAACTGTGTTCGCAGCATGGACATCGGGGCTGGGGGGGCAGTATTTCTCTTTCATTTGATCTTCATCATGAGGATTTTCAGATAAGGTCAATGAGATTCAGAAAGGTTAAGTAACTTGGCTGGGATCCTACAAGTGACAGAAGTGAGGTTCAAAATGTGTGTGTGTGTGTGTGTGTGTGTGTTTTCTGCCCACCACTCCCAATCCAGTCAGCAGCGCTCTGTTTCCCACACTCATCACTGACTCCAGATCTACAGTGAAACCAACCTCACATCAGCAGCCCTGACTCTTCCCTTCCCAGCCATCAGCATGCGTTTTAGGGGGTCCCAGGCTCCAGAGCCAATGACCTGCCACTAAAAGAGCAATGGGTTCTCCTACTCAAATATTTGGGTCCTTAATGGCTGGATGATGCAGAGAGGCAGCTGTGGAGCCATAGGAGAACTAAGGTTCTTTGCAGGATTCGTGGTGCCACCCAATCACATCATATAAACACAGGCCCACTCACTCAACCTGTGGCTACACTCAACCTCAGACCCCACATACACTGAGACTGGTCTGCCCTGAGGAACCAAGACCACTGGCCCACAGTGAAGACCAGCATAGCCCTGGGACAAACATCAGAGACCCCAGCCGTGATTCCTGTTTCAGATTCTGCATGTCCTTCCTCTTTTATTCATTTAAAAAATATATATTGTTTTTATTTATTTGACTACACCAGGTCTCAGTTGTGGCATGGGGAATCTTTAATTGTGGCATGTGGGATCTAGTTCCCAGATCAGAGATTCAACCCAAGCTCCCTGCATTGAGAGCATGGAGTCTTAGCCACTAGACCACCAGAGAAGGGCCCCTTTCTTCCCCTTTTAGTATCAATAAAGCCCTGCCTTATGGATTCTGCAGACAGACATGCTAACCAGACTCTACAGTCCAGTTGTCCCCCTAGAGAGTTTTCATCCTCCCTGGAAAGCAATGGGACAATCAGAGCTATTTCTGAAAGAGGTTCTTCTTTTCAGGGTAAGAGTGAGAAGTTTTAATCAGATGCTATGCGCTCCAAAGTAGGCTCTGTCTTAAACTATTGATGGGACAAAGGGCTTGTGTCTCAAACTCTCTGAGCATCAAGCCCCATGTGGATGTGAGGATGACTTTCACCACTTTCCAAGCTGCCCTGAGGATTAAGTGTTATGATACCTGCAGAGGCTCTTTGCATACTCTGCATGATCACTGAAGTCATTTTTCTTCTCTTGCTATCAAAGCAAGTCCCCACAATCATTCCAGTACAGAAAAAAGAATGTTGAGATCAGGGTTCTTGCTCCCTCAATCTATCTTTCTGGCTTACATATTTTTCAAAAGCATTGTATGAGACAGTGACACTAAAGCTTCTTCGGCAGAGTCTGTGGGTAACGGGGGTGTGTTTTATGAAGGGCAGAGTACACCCCTGCTCCCCCTCCTTGTCCCCTGCATTGAGCTTAGCCATTGCTCCCATGTGTCCTCTATCTACCCATTCCGGTCTGTCAGCCTCCGTTACAAAATCTGCCTTTGCCCCTGCCCAAAACGATCATTTTCCCTTTCTTTGCTCCCTTCTGGACTCTCCTTTTCTTTCCTGCTGTCAAACGAAGGCTTGTCTTTCCCTCCCCATATCTATTGATCTTAAATTCAGTTTCTCACTGCTATGATTTTCCTTCAGCATGTAGGTTGTTTGACTTACTGCATGCCGTGGGGGATACAGATATGCCGCAGATGTGAGGCTAAGTTGAAGGCGTATTGTGTCAAATGGAAAATGCATCTCAGTTGTCATGAGGATGGTAGTGTTATTTTCCTGAAGACCTCTGGCCCTGAAACTTGGTTAAAAGTTAAGATTTTTTGAGCAGGACATTCTAGAAGGAAAAAAAAAAGTGGGGGGGGGGTGCCTATCAGGAACTCGTGGATGAAACTCACAAACTGAACACACGTGGGTAATCAGAACCCGGATCAAGTAAGAGACCACTGACAGAACTCCACTTACCTGCCCATCATCACTCTCACAAAGGTTACCACCATCTGACTTCTGGCAATATAAATTAGTTTTTGAATCTTGTACGAATGAAACCACACATTAATGTACTCTGTTCTGTCTGCCTTCATTCCTTAAATACTGTTTATGAGATTTATCCACATCTGTTTTATGTCATCCCCTGGAGAAGGAAATGGCAACCACACTCAGTCAACCCACAGACTGGGTGACTTCACTTTCACTTTTTCATGTCATAGTAGTTCACATTTTGTCATTGCTGGACCATGTTCCATTGCATAAACATGACACTATTCATTATCTATTCTGTTGTCAGTGAGCATTTGGAAGGTCTCCAAAGCAAGGCTTTTATGAGAAGTTATGTTGTGAAGATTCTTGTATATGTTCTCTGTACACACGTGTTTTCTTGGGTACACAGCTAGCAGTGGAATTTCTGGGTCCCGGGTAACCACATATTCAGCTGTAGCAGACTACCAGTTTTCCAAAGTGGTTGGATCATTTTATCCTCCCATTGTCATGACACAGGGGTTCCAGTCACTCTGTATCCTGACCAACACTTGGTATTGTCTGGGGATGTTTTCTTGTTTTCCTTTTTTTTTTTTTTTTTGCATTCTGCTGGATGTTTAGTCGTTTCTCATTATGGCTTTAATTTTCATTCTTCAACTGAAAAATGAAATTGAGTACCTTTTCACATATTTATTAGCCACTTGGATATTCTCTCCTATAAAGTGAAAGTGAAAGTGTTAGCTGCTCAGTTGTGTCCGACTCTTTACAACCCCATGGACTGCAGCCCACCCAGACTCCAGGCAAGAACACTGGAGTGGGTTGCCATTTCCTTCTGCAGGGGCTCTTCCTGACCCAGGAATCAAACCCGGGTCTCCTGTGTTGCAGACAGATTCTTTACTGGCTGAAACACCAGGTCTATTCAAATCTGTTGTACATTTTTTAAATATTGTTACTGTCTTTTTCTTAGTGATTAAAAGATTTAACTTGAGACTAAAGTAAAAAGAGTTGGTCACCCTTTTATAGGCTTTTCTATCACTCATCCTAGCTTTATAGTAACTGCAGATGTCTTCAGTCATCTCTAACACTGTCTCTAGTTGTTAGACATTTCTAGAAGCAATTTAATTTTATTCAAAAAAGGTACTCTGCAGCGCTCTGAGAAGTATGGAGAATCAGAGACCTGGTTTGGCTGTTTTACTTACTAGCCCTGTGACCGTGGGTAAATCTTTGTATGTCCAGCTGAAAAAAAAAAAAAAATTGGATTTGATATCTTTCAATTATAGGACTCTATTAAATAGGAATAAGATCTATAGTTTTGGGGGGTGAGGAACAGGAGAAAATGGAGACTAGAAACTTACAAAACTTCCACAAAATTGGTCAGTCCTGCTTTTAAGTTAAAAGGACACTAAATACTCTAACCTTAATAATAATTTCTTCCATGCTCTTGCATATTTTAAATTTTACCAGAATCGTAAGGTTTCCATGTTAATGGAAGAGCAATTATATATCAATATGCTCTGTTTATCCTTCTCCTCTTTTCTTTTATGGAAAATAGTACCTAGATTAGAGTTAACTAAAAAAAAAAAAAAAAAAAGTCAAAAAACCAAAATTGTGTGTTTTTGAGTGTGTGTCTGAAATAGAGCTAATAGAAAACACACTATCCCCCATTACCCAGCAGTATGCACTCTCCTAAGACCAGCCTGTGGCATCTGACCTCCATTCTCCAAACTTTTACTTAAGACCCTTGTAAACATCTAAACCACAAGCCTGAAACCTACACCTCCTTCCTTCCACTTCTCACTAGCAGCTTAACTCCAGCTGCCGGATGACGAGCTCTGTTTTGGCCTCACTCTAAGTCTATGCCCCCAACAGTATCACTGACGAAGCTGAAGTTGAACGGTTCTATGAAGACCTACAAGACCTTGTAGAAGTAATACCCAAAAAAGATGTCCTTTTCATTATAGGGGACTGGAATGCAAAAGTAGGAAGTCAAGAAACACCTGGAGTGACAGGCAAATTTGGCCTTGGAATGCAGAATGAAGCAGGGCAAAGACTAATAGAGTTTTGCCAAGAAAATGCACTGGTCATAGCAAACACCCTTTTCCAACAACAAAAGAGAAGACTATACACATGGACATCACCAGATGGTCAACACCGAAATCAGATTGATTATATTCTTTGCAGCCAAAGATGGAGAAACTCTATACAGTCAACAAAAACAAGACCAGGAGCTAACTGTGGATCAGATCATGAACTCCTTATTACCAAATTCAGACTCAAATTGAAGAAAGTAGGGAAAACCGCAAGTTTGGAAAACTCAGCAGTGGCCACAAGACTGGAAAAGGTCAGTTTTCATTCCAATCCCAAAGAAAGGCAATGCCAAAAAATGCTCAAACTACCGCACAATTGCACTCATCTCACATGCTAGTAAAGTAATGCTCAATATTCTCCAAGCCAGGCTTCAACAATACGTGAACCGTGAACTTCCTGATGTTCAAGCTGGTTTTAGAAAAGGCAGAGGAACCAGAGATCAAATTGCCAATATCCGCTGGATCATGGAAAAAGCAAGAGACTTCCAGAAAAACATCTATTTCTGCTTTATTGACTATGCCAAAGTTTATCA
>SJYX01022910.1:396111-409933 GCA_006410675.1 Oreotragus oreotragus
CCTGGGATTTCTTTGGAAGGAATGATGCTAAAGCTGAAACTCCAGTACTTTGGCCACCTCATGCGAAGAGTTGACTCATTGGAAAAGACTCTGATGCTGGGAGGGATTGGGGGCAGGAGGAGAAGGGGACAACAGAGGATGAGATGGCTGGATGGCATCACGGACTCGATGGACGTGAGTCTGAGTGAACTCTGGGAGTGGGTGGACAGGGAGGCCTGGTGTACTGTGATTCACGGGGTCGCAAAGAGTCAGACACAACTGAGTGACTGAATTGACTGAACTGAACTAACCATCAGTGTATAGAAGCTAATAGTAAAAAATGTCTTCACAATCTCAGAGGAGAGAAAGGTTTCATACAATAAGATACAAAAAGCCCTAAGCACAGAGGAATTTACTAATTAATTAGACAATAAAATTAAGAACTTGGATTCATGCAAAAACATATTAAGAAAATGAAAAGGCAAGGCACAGTGTGAAGAAAGATATCTGATACATGTGTAACAAAGAAAGGGCTTGTATCCAGATTATAAAAGAAAAAATATTATAAATCAATGTTTTTTGACAGATAACCCAATGGAAAATGGGCAATAGCTTTGAACAAAGACTGACAAAAAGAGGATAAATAAATTCATAAACAGATACGGATTCATTAGTAATCAGAAAAGTGCTTATTAACACTTCAAAGAGACATAACATGTACACCAGCATAGTTAGTGTTTAAACATATCACAGTACTGAATGTTGAAGAGGGTATAGAAACAAAATAAAAATCTCATTCTTTACTGCTGCTGCTAAGTTCCTTCAGTCGTGTCTGATTCTGTGCAACCCCATAGACGGCAGCCCACCAGGCTCCCCAGTCCCTGGGATTCTCCAGGCAAGAACACTGGAGTGGGTTGCCATTTCCTTCTCCAATGCATGAAAGCAAAAAGTGAAAGTGAAGTCATTCAGTCATGTCCGACTCTCAGAGACCTCGGGGACTGCAGCCTACCAGGCTCTTCTGCCCATGGAATTTTCCAGGCAAGAGTAGTGGAGTGGGGTGACATTGCCTTCTCCGCATTCTTCACTAATGGAAGCACAAATCAGAACATCCACTAAAAAACAAACAAAACAGCTTGGGAGTATCTACTCCAGTTAAAGATTAAAGATACGTACAATCTGTGACTTGGTAATTCTACTCAAACAGCCTATAGAACTGCATACATATGTGCTCCAAAACCTGTGTACCTGTTAATAGGTTTATCATTTACTATTCAGTGCATTATTCTCTGCAGCAAAAGGTTAGAAACAGCTTAAATGCCTGTCATTAGTATAAGATAAGCTATTCAATATTATGGATTCATATTGTAGAGTACTATACAGTAATGAAAATGAGTGGCTAAAGTTATATGGGAGAAGACAGATGAATCTTTAAAATATGAGAGTAGCTAAAGAAAACAAATGAGGAAGAATACACATTACTTGATTCCACTGACACGAAATTCAAAAACAGGCAAAATTTGACTCTTTAGGGATTTAGTGACTGAATGACATCAAAATATTAACAAAATAGCACCTGATACAAAGACTCAACTGATTGGAAAAGACTCTGATGCTGGGAAAGATTGAGGGCAACAGGAGAGAAGGGGATGACAGAGGACAAGATGGTTGGATGGCATTATCGCCTCAGTGGATATGAGTTTGAGCAAACTCCCAGAGACAGAGGCGGACAGGGAGGACTGGCATGCTGCAGTCCATGGGGTCACAAAGAGTTGGACGTGACTTAGCAGCTGAGCAGCAAAAACATTAAAACAGTGGCGACCTCTAGCGGGAGGAAGAGTTATGCAGGGCAGTTTCTGGGCCGCTGGCAATGTTTTCATTCTTGACATGCTGGTAACCTTCACGATGAAGTCTTACATTGTTTAACAGTATTTTAGGAACTTTTCTCTATATATTTTATTCCATTACATTACATAAATTAAAATAATGTTTTTCATGTTTGGCATTTAGTAAGCACTCAATAAATATCAAGTACTATCATAAACACATGACAATACTATATTTTTATCCTACTTTGTACTTTGCAAAATGTTTTTCATGAAAATCACCTCATTTAAACCCAGGCATTGTTACTATTGCTGTGAGAAATCTAAGGCTTAATCTTCACATGTGTGCACACACATACACACAAAAGACCAGGTTAGAGCATAGCATAGCTGGAACCACAACTCTGGTCTTCTGGTTTCAAATCTGACCCTTGTTTTCTATGCCATGTTAGTTAATGGGAGAAAGATGAGTAGAGAGCTTGACAATCTAAACTCCATCAAGAGCTAGTACTTTTTGACTGTGTAACCTGAGTCAAAGACCTTGATGTGTATGTGTTGGTTTTCCCATCTGTCAAAGGGACATAAAGACTTCCTACTCTGCACAGAACTTCATGAGAAGCTGAGATGGCAGAAATGCATTTGTGTTGTGATGTGTGTAAAAACGCTATACAAATGTAATGAGTGTTATTTGGATGTACTCTGGCCTATGCTTTGAGGCCGAGCTGAATTCAATGTCAATGCTAAATCAGCACTGATACAAGTATCTCTCTCTCTCTCTCCTCTCAAGGCTTCCACCTATCCACCTATCAAAATAAATAAATAATGGAGAGATTAATCTAATTGGAAGGCTTGCACATTGGGCCCAGTTGAAACCAAGTCACCCACGCCCAAGTCAGACAAATGTAAATGGAAGCAGCAGAAAGCCTACATCTTTTCTTTACTAAAAGTGGATACAAGGCATTTTCTCAATGCATCAGCCTGAGGTTAAAGTGCACAGTCTGGGAAATTAAGCTTATTCTCAGCCAACTTTCATGGAAAACAATCTCTAGGACTATCTCATGTGTCTGCTGATAGAGGGGCATCAATTGGGAAGATTACGTCTGTTATCAAGGGAAGCAATGAACTTTCCATTTACATTGAACTTTTATAATCTGATGAGAGAAAAGGCACATTTATCTAGTCTTTTAAAAAGGAAAAGGAAACCCTACAGATTTGTCCATTATACCTGCCAAGAATCTAAAGTGAGGTCAAGACAAAAACAGATTACTTTTGAAAGTGTTAATAAGAGTTTATTGAGAGGCCTGCAAGCCAGATCTCCCTCTGTGGGTTTCTGAATGGCTTTGGGAGCTGGGCTATTCTTAGAGTAATGAGAAAGAGCCTTATCTCAAACCATAGGAAATTCAGACTCCTACGGCTTCAAAAGTCTTATCGATACACTTTAGTAGAACTAAAAGCCAGCATGGTTACTAATCACAAAAACCTGTCCAGTGTGGGGCATAGGGGAGAAACCTTAAGAAGCACAGACATGCAATTTCCAGTACAGCTTATTAACAGCACTGAAAAGGACCCTCTAATTGTTCCATGACTAAATCATGTTCTAAGGCAGTACCAGCAATATAAGTACTAGTGAGTTAGAGTTATGGGTTATAGGTATCAGACACTGACTCTGACTTATTTAAGTAATGGGGAATATATTGGAAAAATATTGGGGATTCAAAGAATGAGTGAGTGGTTGTGTTTTAGAGGATGTAGGAGCATAGTGCAGGAAGCAGGAAGCAAGAGGCACATCAGTGGTTTCCAGTCTGGAAAACCCTAGTCAAGACACTACCTTATCATGTATGATCTGTCCTCACTGTGTTCTTGGGTCACTGCCTCAAGATTAGTCCCAGAAGAGAACAGCTGGTTATTTGAGTCATAAGTAATCTCCCTTTCCCCTAAAGAAACCTATAGAGGGCACAAGAGAGATGGAATATGGCTCTACTCAGCTTAAAAAATAGGCACTGGATACCCGAGCTTGCTCTCCCACTAAGACTATACATGGGCTCATAGGGAAAGAAATGGATGCTCTATTGGTCAGTTTTTGGCTTCAGTTATGCTGAATAACAAGCATTTCAAACTCCAATGGCCTACTGCAACCAACATTTCTTTTTCTTGCTCTTGGGTCTGTGCATAGACTAGGAAGGCTTTGCTTTAGGTAACAGACTGACGGGGGCTGCCTCCAAACCACAGAGGAGAGTCATATCTGCTCCATGCCTCTGTGTCCTCCTTGGACAAATGGCTACTCCAGACATGTTACTTTCTCATATTAACAGGAAACCACAACGGCACAAAAGGATAAGTTGCTGCTCGCCTCATCTCTGCTCATATTCCTTTGGTCAAAGTCCATCAAATGCTCAAACCCAAATTTAGTAAGGCAGCCAAATCTACTCCACTCCAAGGAAGAACAGAAGGAAAGTGAGTAATATTGGTAACAGTAATGCAATCTCACACAGATACTAAATAAGCATCCTCTACACATATGTCTTAGTCACCTCACTAACAACTCCCCAGAGCTTCCAGTCAGATCCAAGTCATCAAATAAATATTCATGAAAAAGATCCTGGTCACTGTTGCTGGGGGATGCACGCTGATTGTCCCTCTATGTGTCCTTCAGATCTCAATCCTGGTTTCTTGGTTAATTATAAACATGCTTTTTCCCCCCTTTTAGATAATGAATGCTTTAGGGTAAAGCATGTATCTTTGTGAGGATCTTTGCAGATGCTTGGCTTGTAGTTGTTTCCCTTGGATCCCTGGTGAAAGAACCAGTGTGACTTTTGCCAGTCACTGTAGTTGCACAGAGTCCCTCAGCCTGAGAAAAGGGCGGTATCTATGACCCAGGGCAAAACCAGTGATTTGGATAAAAGTTTGTTAACACCAAAGTTTCATAGCCAGCATGAAGGAACGACAAGTCATTTACCCTCTCAAATCTCATGTCTGGCTCCTTATCATCCCAAATCCTGACTCCACCCACTGCCAGGCAAGGTCGAGGGCACTTCAGCAAATGAAGGAAATGCCCAAACCCGCCTTTAAGGAGGTGCTTCAGGTCTCTCCTCCTTCGTACTCTGTCTCAGCATCCTGTCCTCACTAAGTGGCTTCCTCCTTCTTGGAGTCCTGTAGCATTCTTTCAGGTACTGTTCACCATGAACGCTATCCCAGGCCAGATACTCACTTTTACACCATTTACCAGATTCAGCTCTTACGACTTCTACATTAGGCAAGAACGATTGACATTTTTGTCTGCTTCGCTTGGCAGCTCAGCCTGGACTTCACTTGCTCTGCACTGCTTCCATTGTTGGAGAGGCATATAAAAGTCTGAGTGTTGAAAGTGCAAATTCAGGAATTGGACAGCTTGAATTCAAATCTGATTCTCAACCCTTACTATATGTGTGAGCTTGGACCCGGTTCTTAACTTCTGTGCTCCTCAGTTTCCTTTTCTACATGGACACCGTAATAGTACTGAACTTATAACAGTGTTGTCACTTATTGGATGGGCAAAAACACCTAGAACAGAACAATGCTTGAAACATTATAGGTGTTTGATAAATGTTTGGAAGATCCATTGACCCTTCATCCATCTGCTTGGCACCTTACCCCATGACCAGACTCCCCCATTGAGGACCGACCCCGGCAGCTGGGACTGAGACATGATTCTGGTAGATGGACTCAGACAGTTGGATCTGTACCATGTCATCCAGAATGTCTGTGCTCCTTCCCACCTTGATCAAAAGAACAAAATCCTTTGTCTCTTCTGTTCGATTTCTCTCTCTCACACTGTAGCATTTTTTGTTCATTCTCCTTCAGCACCTGCCTAGAGGTTAGCTAGTTTTTGATGATGGATTTGATGGCTTAAGCCAGTTTATTATTTTTATTATGAGTTTGACAGCTTAGAATTTTTGTTCTTAATTTGGACATTTATATCTCATTTTCTTTATGAGAAAAATCAAGGAATTATAGTTTTAACATCATAATAAGTAATATTAAAATAAATGGCAAGCCATGAATTGGGAATTAAAACACCTAATAATTGGACTGGAGAAATATAAAAATGCTGGGTTCAGTGAACCAGCACCAGTCTAATTTAAATGTCTAATTAAAAGTTACTTGAAGGCACAACATACACAAGCTGCATTGCAGTCTTCTAGGGCTGGGAAGGAAGCTTGATAACCAGAAGAAAAATCAGAATTGCATGAAGAAATGGGAATGGACTGTAATTTTTAAGCAGGGTGCTCCATTTAAATCAAAGCATGTCCTACTCTACATCCCATTACCACCTCATTAAAATACTCTGTCCCAGGTGCTGAAACTGCTGTTAGTTGTTTAACAGCAGAGTAACCATGCTTCAGGCCAGGAAGGGAGGTAGCAATACCCGACTGCAGGCAGGAGCTTTTCTTAGCTGAAGCACTATTTATCCAGAAATGCCTGAGAGTTACAGAGGAAGAAAAAGAAGGACTGTGATTAGGCAAGTTTAGATGAGAACTGATTTGACAAGTACAAGCCTGCCGGTCTGCAGGCTGATTCACAAAGAGGGCTATTCATAGCAGAAGGCTATTTAGCATGTTGTCAAATATGACATTCTAAAAATGCAGCATGATCATTGGTACAAATAACTAATGAACAGTGACATATTTAGATTGCTTGTGTAAAGGTGGCTGGATGTGTGCAGTTAGACAAAAAGAACTCCATCACCATATGAGGGGATAAAAAAGAAGAAGAAAGCCCGAAAATGTCCAAAGTAAACTTCTGAAGTTGGGCTTGTTTTCAGAAGTTACTGATGCTGGTGCTGTCATTTTGTCATTGTCACCTCTGTCTCTCGGTCTTCTCATCCNGCAACCAACATTTCTTTTTCTTGCTCTTGGGTCTGTGCATAGACTAGGAAGGCTTTGCTTTAGGTAACAGACTGACGGGGGCTGCCTCCAAACCACAGAGGAGAGTCATATCTGCTCCATGCCTCTGTGTCCTCCTTGGACAAATGGCTACTCCAGACATGTTACTTTCTCATATTAACAGGAAACCACAACGGCACAAAAGGATAAGTTGCTGCTCGCCTCATCTCTGCTCATATTCCTTTGGTCAAAGTCCATCAAATGCTCAAACCCAAATTTAGTAAGGCAGCCAAATCTACTCCACTCCAAGGAAGAACAGAAGGAAAGTGAGTAATATTGGTAACAGTAATGCAATCTCACACAGATACTAAATAAGCATTCTCTACACATATGTCTTAGTCACCTCACTAACAACTCCCCAGAGCTTCCAGTCAGATCCAAGTCATCAAATAAATATTCATGAAAAAGATCCTGGTCACTGTTGCTGGGGGATGCACGCTGATTGTCCCTCTATGTGTCCTTCAGATCTCAATCCTGGTTTCTTGGTTAATTATAAACATGCTTTTTCCCCCCTTTTAGATAATGAATGCTTTAGGGTAAAGCATGTATCTTTGTGAGGATCTTTGCAGATGCTTGGCTTGTAGTTGTTTCCCTTGGATCCCTGGTGAAAGAACCAGTGTGACTTTTGCCAGTCACTGTAGTTGCACAGAGTCCCTCAGCCTGAGAAAAGGGCGGTATCTATGACCCAGGGCAAAACCAGTGATTTGGATAAAAGTTTGTTAACACCAAAGTTTCATAGCCAGCATGAAGGAACGACAAGTCATTTACCCTCTCAAATCTCATGTCTGGCTCCTTATCATCCCAAATCCTGACTCCACCCACTGCCAGGCAAGGTCGAGGGCACTTCAGCAAATGAAGGAAATGCCCAAACCCGCCTTTAAGGAGGTGCTTCAGGTCTCTCCTCCTTCGTACTCTGTCTCAGCATCCTGTCCTCACTAAGTGGCTTCCTCCTTCTTGAAGTCCTGTAGCATTCTTTCAGGTACTGTTCACCATGAACGCTATCCCAGGCCAGATACTCACTTTTACACCATTTACCAGATTCAGCTCTTACGACTTCTACATTAGGCAAGAACGATTGACATTTTTGTCTGCTTCGCTTGGCAGCTCAGCCTGGACTTCACTTGCTCTGCACTGCTTCCATTGTTGGAGAGGCATATAAAAGTCTGAGTGTTGAAAGTGCAAATTCAGGAATTGGACAGCTTGAATTCAAATCTGATTCTCAACCCTTACTATATGTGTGAGCTTGGACCCGGTTCTTAACTTCTGTGCTCCTCAGTTTCCTTTTCTACATGGACACCGTAATAGTACTGAACTTATAACAGTGTTGTCACTTATTGGATGGGCAAAAACACCTAGAACAGAACAATGCTTGAAACATTATAGGTGTTTGATAAATGTTTGGAAGATCCATTGACCCTTCATCCATCTGCTTGGCACCTTACCCCATGACCAGACTCCCCCATTGAGGACCGACCCCGGCAGCTGGGACTGAGACATGATTCTGGTAGATGGACTCAGACAGTTGGATCTGTACCATGTCATCCAGAATGTCTGTGCTCCTTCCCACCTTGATCAAAAGAACAAAATCCTTTGTCTCTTCTGTTCGATTTCTCTCTCTCACACTGTAGCATTTTTTGTTCATTCTCCTTCAGCACCTGCCTAGAGGTTAGCTAGTTTTTGATGATGGATTTGATGGCTTAAGCCAGTTTATTATTTTTATTATGAGTTTGACAGCTTAGAATTTTTGTTCTTAATTTGGACATTTATATCTCATTTTCTTTATGAGAAAAATCAAGGAATTATAGTTTTAACATCATAATAAGTAATATTAAAATAAATGGCAAGCCATGAATTGGGAATTAAAACACCTAATAATTGGACTGGAGAAATATAAAAATGCTGGGTTCAGTGAACCAGCACCAGTCTAATTTAAATGTCTAATTAAAAGTTACTTGAAGGCACAACATACACAAGCTGCATTGCAGTCTTCTAGGGCTGGGAAGGAAGCTTGATAACCAGAAGAAAAATCAGAATTGCATGAAGAAATGGGAATGGACTGTAATTTTTAAGCAGGGTGCTCCATTTAAATCAAAGCATGTCCTACTCTACATCCCATTACCACTTCATTAAAATACTCTGTCCCCGGTGCTGAAACTGCTGTTAGTTGTTTAACAGCAGAGTAACCATGCTTCAGGCCAGGAAGGGAGGTAGCAATACCCGACTGCAGGCAGGAGCTTTTGTTAGCTGAAGCACTATTTATCCAGAAATGCCTGAGAGTTACAGAGGAAGAAAAAGAAGGACTGTGATTAGGCAAGTTAAGATGAGAACTGATTTGACAAGAACAAGCCTGCCGGTCTGCAGGCTGATTCACAAAGAGGGCTATTCATAGCAGAAGGCTATTTAGCACGTTGTCAAATATGACATTCTAAAAATGCAGCATGATCATTGGTACAAATAACTAATGAACAGTGACATATTTAGATTGCTTGTGTAAAGGTGGCTGGATGTGTGCAGTTAGACAAAAAGAACTCCATCACCATATGAGGGGATAAAAAAGAAGAAGAAAGCCCGAAAATGTCCAAAGTAAACTTCTGAAGTTGGGCTTGTTTTCAGAAGTTACTGATGCTGGTGCTGTCATTTTGTCATTGTCACCTCTGTCTCTCGGTCTTCTCATCTGTAGTTCAGGATAATAACTGTACCTCCAGCTTTCTAAGATTTAACCTGAGATTAAAGAGGAAATTCTCAATAAATATTGCCTATCATTATTAGTATTTTTATTGGCAAATATTTTTCACTCTTAAGGAAGTGTGACGTGTAATCATTTGTATAGATATTGCTAAACTGAACCTACATCCTAAACTGAGCACCATTTATAGTTAAATGGTACCTCTGCTTCTGAAGGAGGCAATTTCTTTCTCTAAATGTTTTTCCTGTGTTTCAGAGGTCAAAAATAGATTCCTGCATTCCTTCAAAGATGTCTCATGTTTTCTTTTCCTCCCATTTTTTTACTGTCATCAGTTTAGTTTACTCATTCACTCATTCATGCATTTTAAAATATATATGTTTATTTATTTATGTATGGTGTGCTGGGTCTTCATTGCTGCATAGGGCTTTCTCTAGTTGTGAAAAGTGGGGCTACTCTCTAGTTGCTGTGTGCACGCTTCTCATTTCAGTGGCTTCTTTGGTTGCAGAGCATGGTCTTTAATGCACTCAGGCTTTATTAGTTCCTGCATCTGGGCTCAGTAGTTATGGTGTACAGGCTTAGTTGCTCCTCCCCATATGGAACCTTCCAGATCAGGAATCAAACCTGTGTCCCCTGCATTGGTAGGCAATTCTTAACCACTGGACAACCAGGGAAATCCTTCATTTATGCGTTTTTAAAAGCCATTTTTATGTGTCAAGCTCCTTTAATGAATCAGGCATTGTGCTAGCCTAGGTTGCTCACAGATGTCAATCAAGGAGTTTAAAGATCGGTCATGAATGAAAAGAACTGCCTTAAATACAAAAATCTCCAATATATCTCACATTAACAAGTGCACACACATAAACCTTCCAGATCAGGAATCAAACCTGTGTCCCCTGCATTGGTAGGCAATTCTTAACCACTGGACAACCAGGGAAATCCTTCATTTATGCGTTTTTAAAAGCCATTTTTATGTGTCAAGCTCCTTTAATGAATCAGGCATTGTGCTAGCCTAGGTTGCTCACAGATGTCAATCAAGGAGTTTAAAGATCGGTCATGAATGAAAAGAACTGCCTTAAATACAAAAATCTCCAATATATCTCACATTAACAAGTGCACACACATGTTAAATAGGTTTGTTATTATCTCCATGTTACAGATGAATAAACTGAGGCTTAAAGGAGAGAGGAGGAAGGATCTGTCTTTAAGCATCTGTCTTCAGGTCTCAGGGCAGATACTGCAATGTCCAGTCTGTGCTTATACCTCATTCAAGGGGTTCCCTTTCTCAGGACCCTACAAAGGGAACAGTTTGGGGAAATGGAGTAACTTTGAGACTATGAGTGTCCAGTAAAGGACAAAGTCCCAGCCCCTCCTCCTTCCCCACAAGACACTGCCAACAAAAAGAAAAATCTCTGCAGTCAAAATGGGGTGTACACAGCAGATGAATTATCAGTTATCTTTACTTCAATTCCCTTCTTAATGAATAAATGAGTAAATCAATAGATCCCTAGGTCTTTGGCACCCCTTCTTATTCCATGCAAGTCTTGGTTTTATTTTTTTAAGCTGAGCAACCTAAACAACCAGAGGCCATTTTCACGGTTTACCATCTAACAAAACACAGCAGTGGTAATTAAAACAATCTGGGAGTAGGGAAAGGAAATCTGTCATTGCTGAGACTATCAAGTCAAGAATAAAATGCTCTGGGAGTGAGGCAGAAACACTGACAATTTGTTAGATCTAACCCCAGACTGACACAGAATAAAAGGATGAGGCAGAGACTGTTGCTGGCAAATGTCAGCTTTGCATGAACAGCCCATGGAAAAACTCTGAAAAGCCACCCATAGTTTTCATCTTCTGTCAAAGCCAGGAAGGAACTGGATTCCCTTTGCACAAATAAGAATTAGCTACTCTGTAGTCACTGGTTAAGGTCAGCTTTGGAAAGAATGACCATATCCCCAAGCCAACTTAAAATCAAGAGTTAATTAAAAAAAAAAAAAAAACTTATATCTTGACTTTAAAGTATTGTAACTTTAACTTTTACTAGATTTTAAGAATAGTGCAAGTCTTTCAGGGGCACAGTCTCCTTTTCCTTATTCTAAGGTATTTCATCAAGTCCACATTCACTGGCTGAATCCTTTTAAACCTCCAGTTGGGGTGAAATTGCTCAATAGCTCCCACCTCCAAACTGAACCCTATAAAGTAAAATCAACAAGAACTACCTGGCAAGACTCCTTACTGCTCTTGATTCATTTTGCAGGGTAGATTTCCCCAACCAAGTAAAAATCATGAAACCCAATGAATAATTTTTGGTCCTCTGTATCTCACACAGCTGTAATCTTATGGCAAGGAGATCACCAATGATTTGAGAATGCTCACACAATAAGAAAAATAATCATTGAATTTGGAGCAGTTCTAATATCATTTATTTTGTCATGCTGGTTGGCTAAAGGATATAGATTGGACAAATTACAACAATAGCAACAACAATAATTGTAGGCAATCACTATGAGAAAGGCGCTGCTATTTATGGTAAATATTGTCATTATTTTACCTCAAAGCACTCCTGTGAAGTAGGGACATTTATTACCTCTAGTTAACTAGTCAGAAAATACCCACATTGATTTAAGATGATGGTGGCATTCAATGCACAAAAAAACTAAAATTAAAGCTTTGGTTTTACTGCCTTCAAAAAATTTGAATCATTTGATATACTATAACAAAAATATAAGCATAGTATCAATAGGCAGTATAGGCTACTTGCATATACAGAGGATTTCTAGTATTTAGAAATTCAATAGTTTTTAGCCAGATAAAACTAGAGCAGTTAATTACCTTTGTCTAGTTCCATTTTGAATAATTTTTGAAGAAAAGAAATTCTAGTCACAAGAAAACCTTCTCAACAGCATCATTGGATACAGATACTGGAGAACAGAAAATATTAAGGAATGGAGCTAGATAAATATGCATTGAAGAGGTAAAATTGACAACTCTAGGAGAGTGGAAGGTGGAATTACATATGCTTCTTTTCCCACACATTTTCTAAATCGTTATTTTAAAAAAAGACTAATAAAAATGCAAGAAGCTATTAACTTTGCCAAAGAATTGCAGCTATTTTTGCATATGCAGTTTGTTCCTTTAAATTCAAGAGTCTAGAGTAAGTGCCTACCAAGACACGCTTCTTAGACGTCTGCTTTCTCTCCTTGACTGTTCCTCCTGGTCATTTAGCCACAATCTGCTATTCTTATCGGCACTGTCCAGCCAGCCAATCCAGAGTCAAGGGGAGCAATATCTTCAGAGAACACAGGGCAGTTCTAGGCAGGACAACCCCGGATGCACATTTTAGAGCAAGAAGTCCCAGCCTGAGAGAGAGAGAGAACCATCAAGGAGGAGGAATGAGTCAGAATAAAGAGAAAGCGATTCAAGACAGAGAGAGATGAGATACAAAGTAGGGTAGAGGCAAGGAGGCTCGGAGCTGTGGAACAAAAGTAATTCAAAAGCAAATTTTGCAATTATCAGAGTCTAATCAATAAGTCTTGTACAGACCTAGTTGGCCTCATACTCATTGTGTAGACTGTGGGTCATGCTGCCTGTGTAGGGCACCCAAACGGACGGGTCACAGTGGAGAGGTCTGACAGAATGTAGTCCACTGGAGAAGGGAATGAATGGCAAACCACTTCAGGATTCTTGCCTTGGGAACCCTATGAACAGCATGAATGGGCAAAAGATAGGACACTGAAAGATGAACTCCCCAGGCCAATAGATGCCTGATTTGCTATGCAGATCACTGCAGAAATAACTCCAGAAAGAATGAAGAGACAGAGCCAAAGCAAAAACAGCACCCAGTTGTGGATGTGACTGGTGATGGATGTAAAGTCCAATGCTGTAAAGAGAAATATTGCATAGGAACTTGGAACGTTAGGTCCATGAATCAAGGCAGATTGGAAGTGGTCAAACAGGAGATGGCAAGAGTGAACATTGACATTTTAGGAATCAGTGAACTAAAATGGACTGGAATGAGAGAATTTAACTCAGATGACCATTGTATCTACTACGGTGGGCAAGAAACCCTTAGAAGAAATGCAGTAGCCCTCACAGACACAAAAGAGTCTGAAAGGCAGTACTTGGGTGCAATCTCAAAAATGCCAGAATGATCTCTGTTCATTTCCAAAGCAAAGCATTCAATATCACAGTAATCCAAGTCTATACCCTGAGCAGTAATGCTGAAGAAGCTGAAGTTGAATGGTTGTATGAAGACCTACAAGACCTCCTAGAACTAAAACCAAAAAAAGATGTCCTTTTCATCAGAGGGGACTGGAATGCAAAAGTAGGAAGTCAAGAAACACCTGGAGTAACAGGCAAATTTGGCCTTGGAGTAAAAAACAAAGCAGGTCAAAGGCTAACAGAGTTTTGCCAAG
>SJYX01022910.1:420254-431574 GCA_006410675.1 Oreotragus oreotragus
CCACCTCCACCACCTACATGTACTCTCTCTGTTACAGAGCTCTCCTCAAGACTTCTAGGAATTTCCAAAGCCTTTTGTTGTCAGGGCACCTCTAGTTCCAACTGCTTGCATTCTTGGTTTGTGAATCATCTTGTCATCCTGTGTGCTCCATCTCTGCCCCACAAAAAGCCTTCTCCCTTAAGCCAATTTGCTGCTGCTGCTGCCGCTAAGTCGCTTCAGTCGTGTCCGACTCTGTGTGACCCCATAGACGGCAGCCCACCAGGCTCCCCCGTCCCTGGGATTCTTCAGGCAAGAACACTGGAGTGAGTTGCCATTTCCTTCTCCAATGATTGAAAGTGAAAAGGGAAAGTGAAGTCGCTCAGTGTGTCTGACTGTTAGCAACCCCATGGATTGTAGCCCACCAGGCTCCTCCATCCGTGGGATTTTTCAGGCAAGAATACTAGAGTGGGGTGCCATTGCCTTCTCTGAAGCCAACTTGGGTGTTTGGCAAACTAACTGAAGTTTTATGGATAGTAAAAGGCAAGGTTTTTACAGAGACTTTATAAACAAAAACTCTTAAGTACACATTAAAGTGAACTGTGAAAGTGTTAGTTCTTCAGTCCGACTCTTGAGGACCAACTCTTCTATAACCCCACGGACTGTAGCCCACCAGGCTCCTCTGTGCATGGAATTCTCCATGCAAAAATACTGTAGCTGTTGTTGTTCCCTTTTCAGGGGATTTTTCCAACTCAGGGATCAAATCCGGTCTCCTGCATTGCAGGCAGACTTTTTACCAAGCTACATATTAAACATCCTTCTTTAAAATCCTTCAGTCACTACCTCCTACAAAGGAGTTTTTCACCAGCACACTACCTTGTAAGTTTTCCTAACCCCACACCGACCTCCCTGTCCCTGCTTCACTTCATCGCTCCCTCATGTCACACTCTCCAGAGTAAAAACATGCTCCTCTCCTCATTTCACACAGAAAGCTCATTCCTTCCTTTCTTACATTTGATCTTTATGGCTTTATGCTTTAGGATCTCTCCTTCCATCCCCCAAAGCCCTTAAAGGCATTTTCCAAAAGAATGTCAAGTCAACTGTTAAGATGATACATCTATGGCTTCTTAAGCTATGAGAGGCTCTATTATTCCACATAAAAACCACGTATTACCACCTGAATAAATATATCACATCCTTATATACACTAAAAATCTTTCATATATGCATATATATGTGTATATATGTACATGAAGACAAGCATACATATAAACACATATGTACATATATACTATATTTTAAATGCTACTGCTAAGTCACTTCAGTCATGTCCGACTCTGTATGACCCCATAGATGGCAGCCCACCAGGCTCCCCTGTCCCTGGGATTCTCCAGGCAAGAACACTGGAGTGGGTTGCCATTTCCTTCTCCAGTGCATGAAAGTGAAAAGTGAAAGTGAAGTCTCTCAGTTGTGCCCAACCCTCAGCGACCCCATGGACTGCAGCCTTCCAGCCTCCTCCATAGGTATATATATCATAAAGGAAAGATTATCAGAAAGTATTAATAAATTCACAGGAATTCATAGAAACTATCACTCATCTGGTATTTTTGTCAATCAGTTCAAAAAAGAACAACTTTAATCAGACAGATGTCTGTAAGCCTTTCTGATGTTAAAAACAGTTTCCTCATACTTGAAAAGACTGAGAGTTTATCACCTATCCAATATCTATTTTTGGAAACAGCATTTAGAGTGAAAAGGGACAAAGGTAGCCATCCTGAGAGATTCCCTTCATGCCTGTCAAGTATTTTCACCAGCAATTTCCACAGGGATGGAGAAAACACAAACACTCTTCATATCTAAATTACATGGACATATCATTACATGAAAAAAAAAGCAATATTTAGTGTGTCCTCTAAAAGTAAGAACATATCACTTTATCATTTGATTGTGAGACAGGTCTCACTTACTGGAGAGAAGAAACCCATAGCCCTGTCAGATGAGAATTACCTGCAACCTCAGGTAGTTAGGTGATGCTGGTGGTGAAAAGACTGGCCCCCACCAATCGTAGTACCCGAAACCCCTGGTAGGATTGTCATCCAGGTCACCTTGCATTTTTTTATTTCATTTTCAACAGTTAAAGACCTCTTATCTCTCATGTTGTTGTATCTGCCATATCATGCTGGGTCTTGGGAAGAGTTGGTAGCCATTACTATGTCCCCTAAAATACAGCTTCTAGTACCTCCAGTATCCTGGCATATTCTAGTGAATTATATCACCCTGTACTCGCCAGTGAAGCTAATTGCCTAATAGGAATCCTAGGTCCTAAGGCCAAATATACTATGCTAGTACAATCTTCCCCTATTCTAAGATGACAGCATCTTCATTGTTAGTAGGAGTCTTAAGATCCATTCTTCAGGCCTGGATTAGATATTCTTGGCCCTTGAACTGCACCCATAAAAGCCAATTTTGGCAATTCCATATGCTGCTTATATCTACCTCTGGGAAGAAGGGCTACTGACTGTTTAACTGCAATGACTATATATAACTAGATGTGGACCGGGTAGAAGAGAGACTTCTCAACATGCATATTTGATGTTTGAACATAATAAACATATTACCTATTTTTTAAAAAAATACAATTAAAAGGAGAAAAGGTTAAAGCAATAATTGCTAGAAAATATATATAGAAATAACTGCATAAATTAATGTCACACAGTTTCCCTCTCTACTCCAAAGCTTTTACATGCATTTGAAAATGACATTTTAAGCCACAAAAATAAAAGCACATAGTGGACAACAGAGAAAGCATCCCCAAAGTAAAATAATATCATGATGGCAAAAGAGTGTTTTATAGGTTTTCTCAAAGAACACATTAAGATTCAATTTTAGGTAAACCTAAAGAAATGTTTAAAATCCAGAGAGGAAAATTAAAAGTATGGGAAATTTGTACTGTTTAAGAGTGGTGAAATTAACATGACACAGATGGTTCCCCCACTGGGGGTTAGGAAGGCGTTATTGACATCCTTTTCTCTAGCTCTTCACGGCCTCACTGGGGAGACAGACAGCTAAATGGATAATTAAAATACAGTGTGACATTATACATAAAAAACAATTCCATGTAGATTGCTGATCCAAATATGAGAAGGAAAGGAATAAAACTTCTAGAAGAAAATATCCAAGATGATCTTCTCTCCTTTAGGACAGATAAAATTTGTTTAAACACAACAAAAAAAAAAGAGAGAGAAAAAAATAATAACCACAGAAGAAAACAACTAATACTTTGGGTGACATTAAAAAAACTTTTGTTCATCAGAAGACACAGTTAAAAGGTGTGAAGGTGGGTCACATGGTGGGAAAAGACATTCTCACCATGTGCAGCTGGCAAGCCACTTCTACAAATAATAAGAATAAGAAAGACACTCAAGTAGATGAGCAACTGACATTTAGAAAAGAGGACACCTACAGAACCGGTTAACATCTAGGAAGCTTCCTTGGTGGCTCAGTGGCAAAGAATCTGCCTGCCAATGCTGGAGTCACAGGTTTGATCCCTAGGTTGGGAAGATTCCCTGGAGAAGGAAACGGCAACCCACTCCAGTATTCTTGCCTAGGAAATCCCACGGACAGAAGAGCCTGCTGGGGTACAGTCCACAGGGTCACACAAGAGTCAGACGTGACTTGGGGACTCAACAACAACAGCGCATGACCATCAACAGCTATGAAGAACCAAGAGAAAACTATGACCACAGTCAGATACCACGTTGGACTGTGCAGAAGCACGGCCAACAGGAGCTGCCCCTCGCCCAAGGTCGGGGCGGTGACCAAGAGTGCCAGGCTGCGTCGGCNTCAGATACCACGTTGGACTGTGCAGAAGCACGGCCAACAGGAGCTGCCCCTCGCCCAAGGTCGGGGCGGCGGCCAAGAGTGCCAGGCCGCGTCGGCACAGGGGTGGCCGAGAGGAGCTGCCCCATGCTGAGGTCAGGGGCTGCGGCCAGGAGGAGCTACCCCATGTCGAAGGAACGGCGGCTATACGGGTACAGGCACAAGAGGAGCTGCTACACGTTCAAGGTCAGGATGGGTGACCGTGAGGAGATACCCCTCGTCCAAGGTAAGAGAAACCCAAGTAAGATGGTAGGTGTTGGGAGAGGGCATCAGAGGGCAAACACACTGAAAAAATAATCACAGAAAACTAGCCAATCTGATCACATGGACCACAGCCTTGTCTAACTCAAGGAAACTAACACATGCTGTCTGGTGCCACCCAAAAGGGACGAGTCATGGTGGAGAGATCTGACTGAATGTGGTCCACTGGAGAAGAGAATGGCAAACCACTTCAGTAGTTTTGCCTTGAGACCCCATGAACGATATGAAAAGGCAAAATGATAGGATACTGAAAGGGGAACTCCCCAAGTCGGTAAGTGCCCAATATGCTACTGGAGATCAGTGGAGAAATAACTCCAGAAAGAAAAAAGGGATGGAGCCAGAGCAAAAACAATACCCAGTTGTGGATGTGACTGGTGATAGAAGCAAAGTCCGATGCTGTAAAGAGCATTATTGCATAGGAACCTGCAATGTCAGGTCCATGAATCAAGGCAAATTGGAAATAGTCAAACAGGAGATGGCAAGAGTGAACGTCGATGTTCTAGGAATCAGGGAACTAAGATGGACTGGAATGGGTGAATTTAACTCAGATGGCCATTATATCTACTACTGTGGGCAGGAATCACTTAGAAGAAATGGAGCAACCTTCACGGTCAACAAAAGACTCCGAAATGCAGTACTTGGATGCAATCTAAAAAACAACAGAATGATCTCTGTTTGTTTCCAAGGCAAATCATTCAATATTACAGCAATCCAAGTCTATGCCCCAACCAGTAATGCTGAAGAAGCTGAAGTAGAACGGTTCTATGAAGACCTACAAGACCTTTTAGAAATAACACACAAAAAAGATATCCTTTTCACTATAGGGGACTGGAATGCAACAGCAGGAAATCAAGAAACATCTGGAGTAAAAGGGAAATTTGGCCTTGGAATACATGGGCAAAGGCTAATAGAGTTTTGCCAAGAGAACTCACTGGTCATAGCAAACACCCTCTTCCAACAACACAAGAGAAGACTCTACACATGGACATCACCAGATGGTCAACACCAAAATCAGATTGATTATATTCTTTGCAGCCAAAGATGGAGAAGCTCTATACAGTCAGCAAAAACAAGACTGGGAGCTGATTGTGGCTCAGATCTTGAACTCCTTATTGCCAAATTCAGACTTAAATTGAAGAAAGTGGGGAAAACTAGTGGACCATTCAGGTATGACCTAAATCAAATCCCTTATGATTATAGAGTAGAAGTGAGAAATAGATTTAAAGGCCTAGATCTGATAGACAGAGTGCCTGATGAACTATGGACGGAGGTTCGTGACATTGTACAGGAGACAGGGATCAAGACCATCCCCATGGAAAAGAAATGCAAAAAAGCAAAATGGCTGTCTAGGGAGGCCTTACAAATAGCTGTGAAAAGAAGAGAAGCAAAAAAGCAAAGGAGAAAGGAAAGATGTAAGCATCTGAATTCAGAGTTTCAAAGAATAGCAAGGAGAGATAAGAAAGCCTTCCTCAGTGATCCATACAAAGAAATAGAGGAAAAAAACAGAATGGGAAAGACTAGATAGCTCTTCAAGAAAATCAGAGATACCAAGGGAAAATTTCATGCAAAGATGGGCTCGATAAAGGACAGAAATGGTATGGATCTAACAGAAGCAGAAGATATTAAGAGGTGGCAAGAATAAACAGAAGACCTGTACAAAAAAGAGGTTCATGACCCAGATAATCAGGATGGTGTGATCACTCACCTATAGCCAGACATCCCGGAATGTGAAGTAAAGTGGGCCTTAGAAACCACCACTACAAACAAAGCTAGTGGAGGTGATGGAATTCCAGTTGAGCTATTTCACATCCTGAAAGATGATGCTGTGAAAGTGCTGCACTCAATATGCCAGCAAATTTGGAAAACTCAGCAGCGGCCACAGGACTGGAAAAGGTCAGTTTTCATTCCAATCTCAAAGAAAGGCAATGCCAAAGAATGCTCAAACTACTGCACAGTTGCACTCATCTCACACGCTAGTAAAGTAATGCTCAAAATTCTCCAAGCCAGGCTTCAGCAATAACCACTTCTAATACAGAAGTTTGTTATTCATGCTGAGCCTCTGGGATCACACTTGAGTTTATGATAATGAGGTGACTCATGGTAGATTCCCAATCAGTGTCAAGATGGAGTTGGCCATGCCAGAAAGATGAACTTTGTATTTAGAGAACTAAAGCTTTCACCCAAGTGATATCAGCCAGACCTGAGGACTTTCAAGGAATGGAAGAAGCTAGAGACTGAGTTCTGTCAGATGGCCAATCAATCAATCAACTGTGCTCAAGTAATGAAGTTCCAGTGAAAACCTCCAGACACCAAAGCTCTGATGAGATTCTGGGTTGGTGAATATACCAACACATTGAATGGGTGACACATTCTGATTCCTTGAAAGAGAATATAGAAGCTCTGCATTTGGGGCACTCCTAAGCCTTGTCCAACGTGTCTCTCCATTTGTAGCTTTCATATGTAATAGAATTGTAAGTATGGCATCTGCCTGAGTTCTGTGAGTCATTTCAGTGAATTATTGAACCTAGGTGGTCATGGAAACCCTGAATTTTCAGCCAGCTGGTTATAAGTGTGGGTAATCTGGAGACCCCTGGCCTTGTGGCTGACATCAGAAGCGAGGGTAGTCTTTTGGAGAATGAGGCCCTCATTGTAGGCTTACCAAGTGGCCACTAGTGGTAAAGAAACTGCCTGCCATTGTAGGAGACGTAAGAGACCTGGGTTTGATTCCTGTGTTGGGAAGATCCCCTGGAGAAGGGCATGGCAACCCACTCCAGTATTCTTGGCTGGGGAATTCCATGAACAGAGAAGTCTAGCAGGCCACAGTCCATAGCGTCACAAAAAATGGGACATGACTGAAGCAACTTAGCAAGCACGTGCACGCGCACACACACACACACACACACGCACACACACGGAAACACACACATACTTAACATATGGAGTATGGACTAACTCTGAGTAGTTAGTATCTGAACTGCAGTGCAGTATTGCAGCATCTAATTTATGGCTTGTTGCAAAACAGATACTCATTAGGTTAATCACACTTTTTTGCTAAAAAGAATTAACTTGTATTTTGAAACATACCGTATCCTCTCTGGGTATCATCAATAATAGGAATACGTGCTCTGCCAAGGAATCTGAGTAGTTAGTATCTGAACTGCAGTGCAGTATTGCAGCATCTAATTTATGGCTTGTTGCAAAACAGATACTCATTAGGTTAATCACACTTTTTTGCTAAAAAGAATTAACTTGTATTTTGAAACATACCGTATCCTCTCTGGGTATCATCAATAATAGGAATACGTGCTCTGCCAAGGAATTCATCACCTTGGTCAATTAAAGCTTCCTTCACTGCCTCATATCCATGTAAGACCACCGTGGTCTGGGATCCAAGGTACAGAGTGTAAACAGGGCCATATTGTCTAGCCAACTGTAAAGAGATGCAAACAACTATAAGGGCTATTGTGAAATCTCTCCATTGGAGGCTTCGGTGGGAGTGAACAAATGATTCACACGTAGCTTAGACTTACTTTGCTCCATTAAGTTCCTTTCAGTAATTTAACCTGGGCTACAGTCATGGATTCATTCTTTCCTTCATCTACACATGCAACCATTGAGCAATATAAATATTCACTAAGCAATTATATTCTGTCAGACATTGTGCCAGGAACTCTCATGGAACTTAGAGTCTAGTGGAAGTAGCAGGCATAAAACAAACTACATTTGCAATACAAGCTGCACATGATTCTATGAAAGTTGTAAAGAATGTACTTATGCTAGATGATAATGGGAAAACTTAATAAAATAGATGAAAATTCTATGAGATAAAACTAAAAATGAGAAGGAAGCAGACATGATAAGAGAAAGAGAGCTTACTTAGTAGGTATTAAAAAGAATGATATCTATATATTTATGATAGCATTGTGTCAAGGGGAAAAATAGTGTACTAAAACAGCTGCCAGCTAGGGATTCATTTTCAAATGTATTTTACATCCATGCATGTGAATTTAAAGTAGGCATTTGAAAGTACTTATGTGAAGATGTATGATGGTACGGAAACGTGTTCATGTTCTAAATAGTTGAAAACAAATAAAATTACATTAAAAATTTACATTTAAAGATCCATATGCATATTACAATCTTCCATTTTTTTAAGTAAAATTCTTAAATGGCAAAACTTACTGAAATTGCCACCTCTTTTCTTTCTGCCATTCCTACACTTTTTAAAACTTACACTTAAATGGTAGAGAATTTTGCCACTTTCTCTGTCCAAGGAAAATGAAACTACTTTCTTGGTTCCTCTGAAGGAGTGTCTCTCTGTATTTTGGGGCACAAAATATCAGGCCCTTCTCTTCCAACCTCACCCTCAGCTGATGATGTTGCTCCCTATTTCACAGAGATAATATAAATAATAGAAGAGAATGTCCATGTGCTTCTACCATAGCTTCTTGTTTACTTGAATCTGCACCCATATACATAGTTTTCTGTGAATATAAATGACTCTCCATGCTCCAAAAAAGGCCCAATTCTCCAGCTTATGCACTGGATTCCACTCCCTTTTAGCCATGGCAACTTGACTTTCCTTTTTTACAGCAATATTGAACATCACCCTATTTCTCTTCCTCCCCATCCCTGGCAACCCCCATTCTACTCTCTACTTCTATGACTCTTTTAGAGTCCCTATGTAAGTGAGTTATTACAGTATTTGTCCTTTGGTGTGTGGCTTCTATAATTCAGGATATCCTCCAGGTTCATCCATGTTGTTGTCCGTGACAGGATTTCCTCCTTCATTAAGGGGAAATAATATTCCTCTGTGTGTGTGCGCACATTGTACTTTCTTTACTCATTGGTCAGATGACAGTAATTAGGGAATTTCTGGAGAATGTATACTTCCACAGTCAACTCAAAGGAGTGAATGTCAGTCAGGGAGCAGAGCTGAGTTGTGTCAGAGCAAGGCGTGAGGATCACTCTTCAAAAAGAGGATCACAAATTACCCCATAGTCTGAAATAGTAATAATAATAATATAAAAGGACATTATTTACATTTTTTTTTTTACATTTGCTTGTCTTTTGGTTCATGTTATATGCAGAGAGGATTAGAAGACCTTTGGTTAAAATATGTTCTGACTTCAGAATGTTCCTTCACTGGAATTCAATTCTCAGGTCAGTTTAACACACTTCATTGTCGCCTCTAAAGTGATCCAATTCAGAAAAAAATAAAGGGGGTGGGGGAGAACATCTGTCTTGTAATACAGAAATAGATACACCAAAGTGCCTTAGCAGTGAGTAAAACTATTAATAAGAAAATTTAAAGATGACACAAAGATAATCTGAAGGTGACTCTCCTTTACCTGGAGATGACCAGCCCCTAATAAAATCCCCTTACCTTGGAAAGAGATGCAGGGATGTCCTTGAGGTTTAGTTGCATCAGATTCCCAATGATGGGAAGGGGAGTTGGACCAGGAGGGAGCTTTCCCAAACCTTTGTGACTTTTCTTCCACACAAAAAGAAAAATCAGGCAAGTGACACAAATCACAAGAGCAAGAGTAGTGATTTCCAGTCGTTCCATCTTGGTTACTCGGTGTTAGTAACTGTTTGGGTTGCTTGTTAGCAAAGACTTGCACACACCAGGGGTGTGACTTGTAAGTCAAAGGCTGGTCTGAGTTCTTGGACTTAGGAAACAAACAACCTGGAATTGGTTTTGCCTGTATTTACCTTCCTGAAGCTTGAGATTGGGATGGATTCATATCTTTCCTACCTCTCACTCACAAAATCTGCAATTTTTGATTTTTTAAGCCTCTTTTACATGTACTATTTCCTTTCAGCACTAATGATACATTAACTATAAAGCTGGGGGATTTAGAGGTACAAACTATTAGGTATAAAATAAACTACAAAGACGTATGGTACAACATGGAGAATATAGCCAATATTTTATAAATATAAAAAGTATAACCCTTGAAATTTGCAAACCACTATATTGTATGCCTGTAATGTATAATTTTGTATAGCAACTATACTTCAATAATTTTAAAAAAGCTAACCAAATTTTTAAATTGCAATCTATAACGATTGTTTTTTAAAGTGTTAAACTAACCTTACGTTCCTAGGATGGACAGCTCTTTCTCATGATGTAGTAAAACATTTTTATTTTCTGAATTTGATCTGCCATTACTTTGTTATGGATTTCTGTACTTATGTACATGTAGACTCTTGGTTTGCAATTTTGTTCTCTGTGTTTGTCTGGTTTTAACATCAGATTTATGACAGCCAGATAAAGTAATTTGGCAAATGTTCCATTTTTTCTTTTTAATAAATGAGTTTTTAAAGTTTTTATTCAAAGATTCATGTTATTTTTCCTAAAAAGTTTGATAAAATACTCAGTGAAACAATCTGATGCTTTCCCTGTGGGAAATTTTTTCTTTAAGAGAAAAATCCTTTTTTCCTCTTATTATAGCTGGCGTTTGATGCACGCCAGGTAAGAAAAAAAGGAATACTGCAGGGTGATGGGAAGACTGGACCTTTCCCATTTTTGAGGTTGTAGCTGAACTTTTATTGGTGGTCCTATATATAACTCTCTTTTCTAGGCAAGTCCTTCTTTCAGGTTTCCTTCAAACAATGCCTTTACTCTCCCATAAGAATATGAGGACTCAAGAGATTTTGAATAGGAAGATTCTCGTTGGGTAGCAGTCTCTTCAAATCATGAGCTGGCTATGTAGAGGGAAAGTTATGGAAGACTGGCAGGAGAGGAGGGTGAGAGAAAGAGAGAAATGTGTCTTCTTTGGGAACACTGGAAGAAAGCAAGCTTTTCAAAGTTATTGCTGGTATCTCGTGAAGGCCCAGGTTGCTACCATGGTGAGGGCAAAGGCACCAGCACCACAGTTATGGTAATACCACTTGGCTCCCCTTCACCTTGAGGTCCTATGGGCCCATTCTGGTTCCAAATAGGAAAAGGAGTACATCAAGGCTGTATATTGTCACCCTGCTTATTTAACTTCTATGCAGAGTACATTATGAGAAATGCTGGGCTGGAAGAAGCATAAGCTGGAATCAAGATTGCCAGGAGAAATATCAATAACCTCAGATATGCAGATGACACCACTCTTATGGCAGAAAGTGAAGAGGAACTAAAAAGCCTCTTGATGGAAGTAAAAGAGGAGAGTGAAAAAGTTGGCTTAAAGCTCAACATTCAGAAAACGAAGAT
>SJYX01022911.1:9621-30102 GCA_006410675.1 Oreotragus oreotragus
CAATATTGCATAGGAACCTGGAATGTCAGGTCCATGAATCAAGGCAAATTGGAAGTGGTCAAACAAGAGATGGCAAGGGTGAACGTCGACATTCTAGGAATCAGCGAACTAAAATGGACTGGAATGGGTGAATTTAACTCAGATGACCATTATATCTACTACTGCGGGCAGGAATCCCTCAGAAGAAATGGAGTAGCCATCATGGTCAACAAAAGAGTCCAAAATACAGTACTTGGATGCAAAATACTGTATAATAACACATATATAGGGAATTTAGAAAGATGGTACTGACCATCCTACATGCAGGACAGCAAGGGAGACATAAATGTAAAAAACAGACTTTTGAACTCAGTAGGAGAAGGCGAGGGTGGGATGATTTCAGAGAATACCACTGAAACATGTACATTATCACATGTAAATCAGATGACCAGTGCAAGTTCGATGAATGAAGCAGACCATCCAAAGTAGGTGCTCTGGGACAACCCAGGATAGAGTGGGGAGGAAGGTGGGAGGGGGGTTCAGAACTGGGGAGGACACCTGTATACCTGTGGTTAATTCATGTTGAGGTATGGGAAGCCATGACAATATGGGATTATTCTCCAATTAAATTAATTTTTAAAATCTGCTTTTCTCTAAATACTTTGTTTTTCCTCTTGTATTTTCTGCAGTTTCACTATGATATGTCTAATTATGAATTTCTTTTATTTGTCTTCTTAGGTGTATGCCAAGGTATCCTAAATGTTGTCTTTAATTTGTAATGGAAAAGTTTCACTTGCTTCAGATTTATTTACCTCTTCCATCAGATATTATTTCACTATCTATTAAATTCCTTGAAACTTTCAAGAATTTGTTTTAAAATTTATCTAGATATTTTAGATAACTCAGTTGGGAAAGTTGTTCTCTTTTTTAATTAATGTGTGTTTTGGCTTCGCTGGGTCCTTACTGCTGTGCTCAGGCTTTCTCTAGTTGCACTAAGTGAGGGCTACTCTAGGTGCAATGTGCATATGCATACTGCATATATCTCATCCGTATCCTGTCTTCACTTCCTTTGCATATACACCCAGGGCTTCTCATTGTGGTGGCTTCTTTTATTGTGGAGCACAGCCCCGAGGGTTTTAGTAGTTGCAGCACATGGGCTCAGTGGTTGTGGCTTGTGGGCTCTAAGCACAGGCGCAGATGTTGTGGTGCACAGGCTTAGCTGCTCCGTGGCATGTGGGATCTTCCCGGACCAGGGATAGAACCAGTGTTCCCTGCATTGCAAGGCGGATTCCTAACCACTGTCCACCAGAGAAGCCCAGAAAAGTTGTTTTTTGAATTACTGAGTCTGCTATTAAATTTAGATTTAAATTTTAGTGACACTGGGGAAGATGAAAAGCACAAAATCAAAATGACTATAAGATGAGATGACAACTATAGTGATCCAATAAAGAAAAAAATGAAGAAAAAACCTAAGGGAGAGCTGGTAGGGGATTTAAAAGAATTGAGATTTAGGAGAGATTGAAAAGGATAATTTGAAAGGACATGAAACTACATTCAACTTAGGAGGAAGAAGGATGCATAGGATTATAACAGTGACATTCAGTAGGACAGGAAATACAAGAAGAGAGGAAACCTGAATTATGTGTGAAGTTGAAACATGTGTTATGTCTCAAAGATAACAGGGTTAAAAATATAACAACAAGAAAACATTGAATATGAGAGTATCTGGTTCTACATACACACATTAAGATGGCATCAGTAGATAAAGAGAATTTGACTATACATATATATAGTTATAATATAACATATATATATAATATAATAATGTTAACTAGTGTCAGAGGAAGAGTGAGAAGTGGGTGACAAGTATAAACCAGCTAAGAAATGCATTTTATTTATTGATATATAGTTAACATACTTTGCATAAGTCTAAGGTATACAATGTGCTGATATGATACATTTTTGTATTGCCATATGACCAAATAGAGTTAGCTAACACCTCTATCACATCACAGTAGCATTTCTTTACTGTGGTGAGAACAATCAAAATAAAGTCCCTTGGCAACTTTGGAGATTATAAGACAGTATATTGTTTATAACCACTGTGTGTGCTGTGTGCTATGCTTAGTTGCTCAGTCATGTTCGACTCTTTGCAATCCCATGGACTGTAGCCCACCAGGCTCCTATGTCCACAAGGATTCTCCCTATCTGGGAAGATCCTGGAATGGGTTGCCATGCCTACTTCTAGCGGATCTTCCCAACCTAGGGATCAAACCCAGGTCCTCCTGCATTGCAGGTGGATTCTTTACCATCTGAGCCACCAGGGAAGCCTAGATGTCTAAGACTTATTCATCTAGTGATGGCACATTTGTACCTTTAAACAGTATATCCCCAATTCCTACACCTTCCAACCCCTGGTAACCACCATACTACTCTGTTTTTACAAGTTTGGCTTTCTTAGATTCCACATGTAAATGATATTATATAGAATTTCTCTTTCTTGGTCTGACTTATCTCACTTAGCACAATGCACTCAAGGTCCATCCGTGTTGTCGTGCACAAATGTCAGGATTTCCCTCTTTCTCGTGACTATAATATTCCATTCTTTGTCTATCTGTGGGCATGTGGGTGCATGCTGTATCACATATCATTTATCCATTAAGCCTGAGACTGACACTTAGGCTGTTTCCATATATTGGCTATTATGAATAGTGATGCCGAAAACATGGGGAGATATATATCTCTTCAATATCCTGTCTTCACTTCCTTTGCATATACACCCAGGAGTGGAATTGCTGGGTAATATTGTGATTCTATTTTTCATTTTTGAGGAAACTCTACAATCCTTTCCATAGTGGCTGAACCAACTTAAATTCTCAGCAACAGTACACAAGGGTTCCCTTTTTTCCACACCATCCTAGCATTTATTATTTATAGACTATATGATGATGGTCATTATGATTGGTTTGAGGTGATACCTCATTATGGTTTCAATTTGCATTTCTCTATTAAAAGACGCTTACTCCTTGGAAGAAAAGTTATGAGCAACCTAGATAGCATATTCAAAAGCAGAGACATTACTTTGCTGACTAAGGTCCGTCTAGTCAAGGCTATGGTTTTTCCTGTGGTCATGTATGGATGTGAGAGTTGGACTGTGAAGAAGGCTGAGCACCGAAGAATTGATGCTTTTGACTGTGGTGTTGGAGAAGACTCTTGAGAGTCTCTTGGACTGCAAGGAGATCCAACCGGTCCATTCTGAAGGAGATCAGCCCTGGGATTTCTTTGGAAGGAACGATGCTAGAGCTGAAACTCCAATACTTTGGCCACCTCATGCGAAGAGTTGACTCATTGGAAAAGACTTTGATGCTGAGAGGGATTGGGGGCAGGAGGAGAAGGGGACGACCGAGGATGAGATGGCTGGATGGCATCATTGACTCAATGGATGCGAGTCTGAGTGAACTCCAGTTGGTGATGGACAGGGAGGCCTGGCGTGCTGTGATTCATGGGGTCGCAAAGAGTCAGTCACGACTGAGCGACTGAACTGAACTGAACTGAACATTAACAATGTTGAGTGACTTTTCATGTGCCTGTTGGTCATCTGTATGTCTTNTGGTGATGGACAGGGAGGCCTGGCGTGCTGTGATTCATGGGGTCGCAAAGAGTCGCTCACGACTGAACTGAACTGAACATTAACAATGTTGAGTGACTTTTCATGTGCCTGTTGGTCATCTGTATGTCTTCTTTGGAGAAACATCCATTTATTCTTTGTCTATTTTTTCCTAATATTCTTTTAATGTAGCCATCCAGTTTTCCCAACACCACTTATTGAAATTATCTTTTTTCCATTGTTTTCAAACCTGGTTTGTCATAGATTATTGATCATTAGTATGTTGGTTTATTTCTGGCTGTCTATTCTGTTCCATTGATCTGTGTTTGCTTTTATGCCAATATCATGCTCTTTTGATTAATATAGCTTTACAGTATAGTCTGAATAGGGAACATGACACATCCAGCTGTTTTTTTTTGTCTCCAGTCAGTTTTGGCAACTGAGTCTTTTGTGGTTCCAAAAAAAATTTGTAGAATCATTTTGTCCTACTTTTTTGAAAGTGTCCTGGGTATTTTGACAGTGATTGCATTAAATCTATAGATTGCTTTGGATAGTATGGACATTTTAAACAACATTAATCCTTCTAATTAAGGAACACAGGATGTCTTTCTATTCCTTTTTATCATTTTCAAATTCCTTCATCAGTGCTTATAGTTTTCAGAGTATAGGTCTTTCACCTTCTTGGTTAAGTTTATTCCCTGGTAATTTATCCTTTTTAGTCTGATCATAAATGACATTGTTCCCTGAATTTCTTTTTCTGATAGTTCATTATTAGTGTATGNATTCATTGTAGTATATTGCATGAATTGATTCTGAACTTTGAATCTACTTTTCCTTACCTGAGGTAAATGTCACATGGCTGTGGTACATAACTCTTTTTCACATTATTAGATTTAATTTGTTAAATTTTTTTTCCATAAGAGATATAGATTTTCAGTTTTCTTTCTTGTAATGTCCTTAACTGGTTTTGGTATTAGGGTAACACTGACCTCATGAACTAAATTAGGAAGCATTCTTTCTGCTTCTGTCCTCTGAAAGAGACTGTAGATATTTGGTACAGTTTCTTCCTTAAATGTTTGGTAGAATTCACCAGTGAACCCCACTGGGACTGGTGCTTTCTGTTTTGGATGGTTGTTAAATATTGATTCAATTTTTTAAACAGATACAGTCATATTCAGATTATTTATTTCCTCTCATGTAAGCTTAATAGTTTATTGTCTCCAAGGAATTGATAATTTTTATCTAGGCTATCAACTGTGAGAGCAAACAGTTACCCCACTGGGACTGGTGCTTTCTGTTTTGGATGGTTGTTAAATATTGATTCAATTTTTTAAACAGATACAGTCCTATTCAGATTATTTATTTCCTCTCATGTAAGCTTAATAGTTTATTGTCTCCAAGGAATTGATAATTTTTATCTAGGCTATCAACTGTGAGAGCAAACAGTTTTTCATAGTATTTTATTCTATAGAATATATCTATATTCTTTACTCCATAGAATATATCTTAGAATAGAATTCATATGTCTACAGATATATGAATGTCTATAGAATTCATATCCATAACCCCTATTTTATTTCTGATATTAGTAATTTGTATCTTTCCTCTTTCACAGTCTAAATTATTAGTTTTGTTGGTATTTCCAAAGGGTCATGTTATACTTTTACTGATTTTTTTTTTCTATTGATTTCCTGTTTTCAATTTTATTGCTTTTTTAAGTTCTTATTTATTTTCTCTTGTTTATTTGGATTTAATTTTCTCCTCATTTCCTCAGATGGAAACTTAGATTATGTTTTCATATTAATTATTCTTTTGTTAATGTATGCATTCAATGTAAATTTCCCTCTAAGCACAGCTTTCACAGTAGCCCACAAATTTTGATAAGTTTTATAATCAAATGTTTCTTATTATATTTTCCTGTGTTAGTTTGACAATGATATATTCTTGACTCTTATATTTGAGATTGTACTAGAAATTGCAACATATATTATACAAAACCAACAGAATCTTTGACCTTCCTCTCAAATACCTCAAAGAACTGAGGGTCCTTTAAGTCCATTTGGCTGCACATTCCAGCCTAAATGCAATTGCCATTATGTGTTTTAAACCCTATTGTTTTGTGCATTTATTTAGATTTTTCCATATATCTATTCCTTTGTTGCTCACCATCTTTTCCTGCATCTCTGAATATTCATTGGTGACATTTTCCTTCTCCTGAAAAAACATGCCTTAGTAGTTCCTTCAATGTCCATTTCTAGGTAACAAATTCTGTTACTGTGCTGTTTTCAATGTTTTTCTACCACCATAATTCTTTAAGGATATTTTTAACTCTGTATAGAATCCTACTTTATCAGGTATTTTCTTTCAGTAGGTTTAACCCTCCATCCTACTGCCTTCTGGCTTCCATCAGCACTGTTGAGGTCATCATTCTCTCTAATTATTATTTGAAGATAAACTCTGCTTTTCTCAGACAGTCTTCAGAATGGAAGAAGGTAATAGCAAATGAAAAAACTGACAAAGACTTAATCTCCAAAATATACAAGCAGCTCATGTAGCTCAATACCAGAAAAATGAACAATCCAATCAAAAAGTGGGCAAAAGATGTAAAAAGACATTTCTCCAAAGAAGACTGCACATGGATAATAAACACATGAAAAGATGCTCAACATCACCATTATTAGATAAATGCAAATCAAAACCACAATGAGGTATCATCTTACATTGGTCAGAATGGCCATCATCAAAATCTAAAACCAGTAAACGATGGAGAGGGTGTGAAGAAAAGAGAATGCTCTTACACTGTTGATAGGAATGCAAACTGGTACAGCCACTATGGAGAATAGTATGGAGATTCCTTTAAAAACTGGGAATAGAACTCCCATGCTGCTGCTGCTGCTAGGTCGCTTCAGTCATGTCCAACTCTGTGCGACCCCATAGACGGCAGCCCACCAGGCTCCCCTGTCCATGGGATTCTCCAGGCAAGAACACTGGAGTGGGTATAGAACTGCCATACCACCCAGTAATCCTACTGCTGGGCATACACTGCAAGGAAGCAAGAATTAAAAGAGACACATGCACCCCAGTGTTCAGTGCGGCACTATTTACAATAGCTGGGACAGGAAAGCAACCTAGACATCCATTGACAGAAGAATGGATAAGGCGGTTGTAGTACATATACACAATGAAACTATTAAAAGAGAATGCATTTGGGTCAGTTCTAATGAGGTGGATGAGCCTGGAGCCTATTATACAGAATGAAATAAGTCAGAAAGAGAAAGACAAATACTGTATAATAACACATATATATGGAATTTAGAAAGACAGTACCAACAACCCTACATGCAGGCCAGCAAGGGAGACATAGACGTAAAAAACAGACTTTTGAACTCAGTAGGAGAAGTTGAGGGTGGGATGGTTTGAGAGAATACCACTGAAACATGAACATTACCAAATGTAAAACAGATGACCAGTGCAAGTTTGATGCATGAAGCAGAGCATCCAGAGTAGGTGCTCTGGGACAACCCAGGATAGGGTGGGGAGGAAGGTGGAAGGGGGTTCAAAATTGTGGGGGACACCTATATACCTGTGGCTGATTCATCTTGATGTATGGCAAACCATCACAATATTGTAAACTAATTATTCTCCAATAAAAATACATTAATTTTTAAAAATCTGTTTTTCTCTAAATGCCTTGCTTTTCCTACTGTATTTTCTGCAGGTTCACTATGATATGCCTGATTGTGAATTTCTTTTGTCTTTCGAGGTGTATGCCATGGTATCCTAAGTGTTGTCTTTAATTTGTAATGGAAGTGTTTCACTTGCTTCAAATTTATTTACCTCTTCCAATCAGATATTATTTCACTATCTGTTAAATTCCTTGAGACTGCAAAAAATTTGTCTTAAAACTTTATCTAGATATTTTAGATAACTCAGTTGGAAAAGTTGTTTTCTTTTTTAATTAACTTATGTTTTGCCTGTGCTGGGTCCTTACTGCTGTGTGCAGGCTTTCTCTAGTTGCAGTAAGTGGGGGCTACTCTAGTTGCAGTGCGCATATGCACACTGCATATATCTCATCCATATCCTGTCTTCACTTCCTTTGCATATATATCCAGGGCTTCTCATTGTGGCAGCTTCTATTATTGTGGAGCACAGCCCCAAGGGCACATGGGTTTTAGTAGCTACAGCACATGGGCTAAGTAGCTGTGGCTTGTGGGCTCTAAGCACAGGCACAGATGTTGTGGTGCTCGGTCTTAGTTGCTCTGTGGCATGTGGGATCTTCCTGGACCAGGGATCAAACCAGTATTCCCTGCATTGCAAGGTGGATTCCTAAACAGTGTCCACCAGAGAAGCCCAGAAAAGCTGTTTTTTTTAATTACTGAGTCTGCCATTAAATTTAGATTCAAATTTTAGAGACACTGGGGAAGATAGAAAGTACAAAATCAAAATGACTGTAAGATGAGATGACAATTATATGATTCAATCAAGACAAAATGAAGGGAAAATCTGAGGGAGAGCTGGTAGGGGATTAAAAAGAACTGAGATTTAGGAGAGATTGAAAAGGATAATTTGAAAGGACATGAAACTACATTCAACTTAGGAGGAAGAAGGATGCATAGGATTATAACAGTGACATTCAGTAGGACAGGAAATACAAGGAGAGAGGAAATCTGAATTATGTGTGAAGCTGAAATGTGTGAGATCTCATCTCATATAATATGTCTCAAAGATAGTGGGGTTAAAAACATAACATTGAGAAAACACTGAATATATGAGTATTTGGTTCTACATGCACACATTAAGATGGCATCAGTAGATAAAGAGAATTTGATTATACATATATAGTTTATAAATATAAAATAGATATATATAATATAATGATATTAACTAGTGTCAGAGGAAGAGTAAGAAGTGAGTGACAAGTATAAATCAGCTAAGAAGTGTATCTTATTTATTGACATAAACTAACATATGATCTTGCATAAGTCTAAGGTATACAAGGTGCTGATATGATACATTTTTATATTGCCATATGACCAAGATAGAGTTAGCTAACACCTCTATCACATCACAGTACCATTTCTTTATTGTGGTGAGAACAATTAAGATTAAATCCCTTGGCACCTTTGAAGTTTATAATACAGTATATTGTTTATAATCGCTATGTGTGCTATGTGCTATGCTTAGTCGCTCAGTGTGTCCAACTCTTTACGACCCCATGAACTGTAGCCCTCCAGGCTCCTGTGTCCATGAGGATTCTCCAGGCAAAAATAGTCAAGTGGATTGCCATGCCCTTTTCCAGGGGATCCTCCCAACCTAGGGATCAAATCCAGGTCTCCTGCATTGCAGGCGGATTCTTTACCATCTGAACCACCAGGGAAGCCTAGAAGTCTAGGACTTATTCATCTAGTGATGACACATTTGTACCTTTAAACAGTATCTGCCTAATTCCTACACCTTCCAACCCCTGGTAATCACCATACTGCTCTGGTTTTACAAGTTTGGATTTTTCAGATTCCACATGTAAGTGATATTATACAGAATTTCTCTTTCTTGGCCTGACATTGCACTTAGCATAATGCACTCAAGGTCCATCCAGGTTGTCACACACAAATGGCAGGACTTTCCTTTTTTCTTGTGACTGTATAATATTCCACTATGTGTGTGTCTGTATCCACACGTGGGCATGGTGTATCACATATCCTTTATCCATTAAGCCATGGGCTGACACTAAGGCTGTTTCCATATCTTGGCTACTGTGAATAATGAGGCAGTAAATGTAGGGGTGCATGTATCTCTTCAATATCCTGTCTTCACTTCCTTTGCTTATATGCACAGGAATTGCGGGGTGGATTTGCTGGGTAATATTGTGATTCTATTTTTTATTTTTGAGGAAACTCTACAATCCTTTCCATAGTGGTTCAGTTCAGTTCAGTTCAGTTCAGTCACTCAGTCGTGTCCAGCTCTTTGCGACCCCATGAATCGCAGCACACCAGGCCTCCCTGTCTATCACCAACTCCGGGAGTTCACTCAGATTCACGTCCTTAGAGATAGTGATGCCATCCAGCCATCTCATCCTCTGTCATCTGCTTCTCCTCCTGCCTCCAATCCCTCCCAGCATCAGAGTCTTTTCCAATGAGTCAACTCTTCACATGAGGTGGCCAAAGTACTGGAGTTTCAGCTTTAGCATTATTCCTTCCAAAGAAATCCCAGGGCTGATCGCCTTCAAAATGGCCTGGTTGGATCTCCTTGGTTAAACCAACTTAAATTCTCAGCAACAGTACACAAGGGTTCCCTTTTTTCTACACCCTCTCTAGCATTTATTATTTGTAGAATATCTGATGATGGCTATTATGATTGGCTTGAGGTGATACCTCATTATGGTTTTGATTTGCATTTCCCTAACAATTAAGTACTTTTGAACTGTGGTGTTGGAGAAGACTCTTGAAAGTCCCTTGGGCTGCAAGGAGATCCAACCAGTCCATCCTAAAGGAGATCAGTCCTGGGTGTTCACTGGAAGAACTGATGCTAAAGCTGAAATTCTAATACTTTGGCTGCCTCATGCAAAGAGATGACTAATTGGAAAAGACCCTGATGCTGGGAGGGATTGGGGGCAGGAGGAGAAGGGGACGACCGAGGATGAGATGGTTGGATGGCATCACCGACTCAATGGACATGAGTTTCAGTGAACTCTTGGAACTGGTGATGGACAGGGAGGCCTGGCATGCTGTGATTCATGGGGTCACAAACAGTCGGACACGACTGAGAGACTGAACTGAACTGAACTGAAAAATTAACAATGTTGAGTGACTTTTCATGTGCCTGTTGGTTATCTGTATGTCTTCTTTGGAGAAACATCTATTTATTCTTTGCCTATTTTTTCCTAATATTCCTTTAATGTAGCTATCCAAATTTCCCACCACCACTTATTGGAATTATCTTTTTTCCCATTGTTTTCTCACCTCTTTTGTCATAGACTATTGACCATAAGTGTGCAGGTTTATTCCTGGCCTCTCAACTTTTTTCCACTGATCTATGTGTTTGCTTTTATGCCAATATCATGCTCTTTTGATTAATGTAGCTTTAGAGTATAGTCTGAATAGCGAATGTGATACATACAGCTATTTTTTTCTCTCCAGTCAGCTTTGGCAATTGAATCTTTTGTGGGTCCAAAAAAAATTTTTAGAATCATTTTGTCCTACTTTTGTAAAAGTGTCCTGGGTATTTTGATAGTCATTACATTAAATCTATAGATTGCTTTGGATAATATGGCCATTTTTAACATTAATCCCTCTCATCAAGGAACACAGGATATCTTTCCATTTGTTTTTATCATTTTCAAATTCCCTCATCAGTGTTTATACTTTTGAGAATATAGGTCTTGCACCTTCTTGGTTAAGTTTATTCCGTGGTATTTTATTCCTTTTAGTGTGATCATAAATGAGATTGTTCCCTGAATTTTTTTTTTCTGGTAGTTATTATTATAAAAAGCAATAGATTTCTGCAAATTAATCACAGAATTCTGCCTATTAACATGCCACAGGCTAACTGAGTGTCTTTTCTTCCTACAGCCATGGTCACAGCAGAGTCTAGGCCCAGTGAACTCCTGCTCAGAGGCAAAAAAAGGCAAGATCTCCAAGAGATGCTCAGAGAAGTAGCACTGGAGGTTGAGTAGTAGTTGTCAAAGCTGCAAGAACACCTGGATGTGACTTCTGCTCATGCCTTACAACACCTAGAAGAAAAAGACCTCCAGAAACTGAAATGCCAGGTGCAGCATTCCTGGGAGAAAAGGCCCCCGGAGAAACTGCTTAACCTGTCACACTCAAATACTCTTTCAGAGTTACAGGAGTCTTGGGTGGAATCATTAAAGAAAAGGCAGATGGAGGCAGAACAGGCACTGCAGGATCAAAGAGAAATGCTGTCAGAACGGAGGCAACAACAGGAAGAGGCAGTGAGGAAAAAGGAAGGAAAACTGAAGCAAACAATGGAGATCCCCAGAGAGTTCGAGCCATCTCCTGAAAAGCCCCCAGGAGAAGTCATGGAAGATATGCAGAGACAACTCAACCTCATGGAAGGGGCATTTTCTCACAGGAAAACTCTCACAGATAGAGAACTGGTGAGACATGCATCTGGAGGACTAGCCCTACAGGGAATTTACAAAACCAATGACCAAAGGTGTCTCATAGAGAAGAAAGAGGAGCTACTCTGTGTCCCCAAGGACTTTGTACTCCGTGGCCCTAAACAGGGTACACGGGAAGAAATGAAGGAATTTACATCTTCTCAAGAAGAATCCATGTTCACTCAGACTGTAGAGAAGCTGGGCTTCAGTATAACTGCCTTAGCAAAGGGTGGAGGTTGGGGAATTAGCTTGGAAGCTGGTATGGATCAGAGCACGCATTCAGAATCCAAGAAAATACAACAGTCACATTCTACACACTCTTATTTCTGCTCAACCAAGTTTATCTATATCCCACTGGCCTCCTGCATCTTTCCCTTTGGCCAGCTCCAACTTTCTAATGCTGCTCTCCAGGATTTAAAATACATTGAAGACCTTTTGGGTCAGTCAGAAGACCCACACCAACTACTCTTGCTGAGGGATAGGGCTGAAGCCTTCTTCCAGAGATTTGGGTCTCATGCTGATCAGGGCCCTCTGCACTTTGGGGGAATCTACTGGTGGAAAGCCATTTCAGAGGGTTTCCAAAAAGAGCAGCTGGAAGAAGTGAAACAGCAAGCAGCAGAGGCCCTGGATATTTACATAAGGGGCAGTTACGGTGGCTTTGAAGTGAACATTGGTACAGGTCTGGATATGTCAGACTCTCATTTGAAAAAAGCCTCTCAGAGAACAATCTTGCAAAATCTCCAAACCAAAGTCAAATTATCTGTGGCCCAGACAGGTGGCCCACCAGAAGCAAATGACTTTTTTGACTGGAAAGCTGGTCTAGTTGCCAATAATCAAACCTGGTGTGTCATTGACCATGGGCTTCAGCTTGTACCTGTTTGGGACATTGTCCTCTGTAGCCACAGAGATAATTTTAAGGATCCGCTTAAAGTAGCTAACTGCCTGAAAGCCAACTATATTGCTCTGACTGAACTCACTACCCAGATCCAGGAGGGAGAAGAATTCTTGAGTGTTGAGAAGGAGGCTAGGAGTTTCCTAGAGGATGTGAAATCCTGGGAAGTTTTTGATCCTGAAGAACAGCTTAAAAAGCTGATACATTTCATGCAAAGATTGAGTCAAAAAACTGAAAGCTATGCCATTTGGACTAATATATGCCTCAAAGACTGGGGTCTGCAGAATTTTCTGATAAACACTGTAAACTTTTACAAAAACACTTCCAGTTATAAAACTGAATTTATTAAATCTCAGTTGAGTAGTCTTTTGGATCCTCACATTTATACAGTAAGAAACTTTCCTCAGGCTCAATCCATTATGCAGTGGATATTTCAGTCAGATCCAAAGGAAGACAATGTCCATATCACCCAATTTTCTGAATTAATTGAAGTATTTAGAAAAGCACAGAATGACCTTAGGGAAGTAAAGGCCAACTCTGAATCCACAGATTTGGTGGAGGAAGCTCAAAGAAAGCTGACTTATGAAGTCAGCTTGTCTCTTGGCTGCTTCTTGAAATATCTCCGAGAAACAGAGAAGCCAGACACACACGTCTTGCTACTTTTGATAGCATCTGGTGCAGGATATCATGTGGTTGACAATATATTTCAGCATCTCCTGGGGCATGATGAGTTACACTTCCTATTGGACAAGATGCAAACTGTGCAAAATAAATACCAAGAGCTCAAAAATATTTGCAACTACAGGGCTCAGGCATTCCTGGTGCTCACAGGTCTGACAGCAACAGTGGCCATCAAAGCTGTTTCTCCAGAGGAGAAAACACAACGCTTGGCATTGATCAAACATCACATGGGACAATCTTTGACTAAAGAAGTTGTATCTGTCCTCACCAAACCTGGAGATCATGATTGGGAAAACCTAGAAAAAGACTTGAGACTGCTCATTGATGGGGATTATGAGGCCACTGTCTCTTCATTGCAAGTGGAGGAGGTGATAAAAGAATTGCAAAGTGTCTTCCATGAAAAGAAAGAGCCCCATGAACCACACGGTAATGAAAAGGAAAAGGAGGAAGTCATAGAAAATAGAGCCTTCCAAGACTTACTCCAGCGTCTAGGCCTAGAACATTACTACCCAAGAAAAATGAGCAGAGCTAACTTCCAACTGATCCACAAGACTTCTGTGTACAACACCCAGCCCAGCTCTGAAAGAGAACTTCCCTTCTATTTCCTACAGAAGCTATTGATGCTGGATTATGGGCTGAGATACCTGATCATCAAACATGAAGAATGCACAGAGAACCAAGTCTATTCAAGCACCTCAAACCAAGAAAAGGAGGCTTTTGACCCATATGAAGATCTACTTGAAGAAACTGCTCATCCTACTAAGCCTTCAGCAGCCACTAATGTCAGACCCTATGTTCACCCTATGGATATTCAGATGGCAGTTCTTCACTGTGCAGATGATTTTGCCAGACAATATATTTTGGACAAACTTTCCATTTGTCAGTTTGCCCTCCCCCTTCTCATACCTAATCCTTGCAATGCTCAAATTGAATTCTCTCTCTGGTCTCTCAGACAAATTCGAAGGAGCTGGCAGCAAGTAGGGAAATCAANGAAAGTCACACTCTGTCAGCGTGCCTGCTGGGATGACTGTCCGAGACAGCAAAGCTAAAAAAGAGGGTTTGGGGAAAATATGACAGAATGTCAAATGTGATTTCTTATAACAGATAATTGATTTCTTGGGGGAGAGGGAACAGAAAAATCATGAGTGGCATGATATGATGTGTGAACAGAGATAGACAGAAGTAATAGGTGCTTCTTATGAAGTCTTTACAAATCCTGATAGCTCAGTTGATAAAGAATCCACCTTCAATGTAGGAGACCCCAGTTTGATTCCTGGGTCAGGAAGATCCACTGGAGAAGGGATAAACTACCCATTCCAGTATTCTTGGGCTTCCCTTGTGGCTCAGCTAGTAAAGAGTCCTCCTGCAATGTGGGAGACCTAGGTTCCATCCCCGGGTTGGGAAGATCCCCTGGAGAGGGGAAAGGCTACCCACTCCAGTATTCTGGCCTGGAGAATTCCATGCACTGTATAGTCCTTGGGGGTCACAAAGAGTGGGACACAACTGAGCGACTTCACTTACAAATCTGTTGGACATGAATCATGCCATGATCAATGCCCTGATTGTTGTCAAACTACATCAATGGAGAGATTTATATATATGCACACACACACACACACACATATATATATATACAATATATATTTGTGCATCCTGAAACTCCCAGATGTAGAGATGTTTGTACCAGCCCCTATAATATATATATAGGGCTTTCCAGTTGGCACTAGTGGTGAAGAACCTGCCTGCTAATGCAGGAGACGTAAGAGATGTGAGTTTGATACCTGGGTTGGGAAGATCCCCTGGAGGAGGGCAAGGCAGCCCACTCCAGTATTCTTGCCTGGAGAATCCATGGACAGAGGAGCCTGGTGGGCTACAGTCCAGAGGATCCCAAAGAGTCGGACACAACTGAAGCAAGTTAGTATGCTTCAGGGCTAAGATATACAGATGCATATGTATAGATCTAAAAGTCTGTATTGATATGTAGTTGATTCACAATGTTGTACTAATTTCTGCTGTACAGCAGAGTGACTCAGTTATATATACATGTATTCTTTTCCAGTATGGTTTATCATGGGGTACTGAATACAGTCCCTGTACTATATAGCAGGACCTTGCTGTCCATCTATTTGGTTAGATTGTATTTTGACTCTCTTCTTGCAGGCATGTTTCTCCTTTGTTTATACAAAAAAAAAAGCAAGTAAATAATAGTTCGTTTTAACAACTTTGTTAGTACGTAGACTTGAACATGGGAGTTCCATGCAACTAGTCTTATAGTCTTAGCACAGTTTTAAAGGTTCAAGTGAAACAGTTCAAAACAGGAAGTTCTTAAAAATTGCATTCTCACTAGATATGTAAACAATTTCAACACAGTGATGTGGGCGTCTGACTTCTGATTGCCTCTTATCAGAACTTAGTAGAATATGCTAGCTCAGTTTTTGAAAGCGTGGGCAAAATAATTTTCTGTAAAGAAAGTACTTTCCGTTCCTCCCCAAGGCCTTACAGATCTGAACTGTTGAACTCAGACTTGAGTAATGATGTCCTATACTTTGCCAAACAAGTCGTTTCCCCGTTTATCACATTCATCAGGAGGGGAAGTGTCCCGCAGGACAAGCTGTTTCCCAGGAAAGGCCTTTTCGTGTGTATGTGTCTGTTTTTTTAAGTCAAGGTAAGTTGAGAATCAGAGGAAAATTTCAAGTCGGCTTCCGTATTGTTCGCAGGCGATGTTCACGAATCTGAGTCTGTGGGTTGTATTCTGTCTGCACAGAAATGCTGAGACATTAATTAAAGAGAAATCTATAATCACAGAAAAATAATGCAGACTGTTTAACAGCACCTGATCATGTAAAAAGGATGGAAATAAGGCATAGTTGCAGCTTTATTAGACACAGCTGCAACTAAATAAAAAATATGTTGTAAACATTTTTTTTTGAAAACTTGAAAAATTTAGGCTCAGAACAGTGTGACTGAATTTACTTTTATTGTATTTAATTCCTGTTTGAAGTTCACATAGTTTATACTAAAGCTCTCTCTNTTTTTTTTTGAAAACTTGAAAAATTTAGGCTCAGAACAGTGTGACTGAATTTACTTTTATTGTATTTAATTCCTGTTTGAAGTTCACATAGTTTATACTAAAGCTCTCTCTAGAAACTGACCTTGTTTGTACTTATCCCAAAATCAATTATTAAGAAATAAGTACATGATGGTAAAATCTCATATTAGCATTGGAAATTACCTCCAAATCGTTTGGCCCAATACTTATCTGATAGACTGAAGTTTATTAATATTAAAACGGCTCCATAGCTACTCTGGTCAACAAATCATCTCCTGAAATATCTTAAAAAACTGATAACGTTTGTGTGTGCTGTCTCTCAGTCGTATCCGACTCTGTGACCCCATGAACTGGAACCCATTGGCTCCTCTGTCCATGGAGTTTTCTAGGCAAGAATACTGGAGTGAGTTGCCAGTTCCAACTCCAGTGGATCGTCCTGACTCAGGGATTGAACCTGTGTCTCTTGCATTGGCAGGCAAGTTCTTTACCACCGAGCCACATGGGTTGCCCTTTCCTTCTCCAGGGGATCTTCCCAGACCAGGGATCAAACCCTCATCTCCTGCTTTGTGGGTGGGTTCTTTTCCACTTGGCCACTGTGGAAGCCTTAAGAAACACTGCTACTGCTAAGTCACTTTAGTCGNGCCCCAAAGAGTAGTGCTCTGAAAGGCTGGCAAAAAGAGATAGAAGCTATTTCCAGAGAGATTAATGACTGTACCTTGGGAATTGAGCACATTCTCAGAGAAGTGGGCCAGATCTATGAAGCTCTGGAAGAAGCTTCACCCATGAAAGATAGCCTATTCCTCTCCCTTCCCCACATTGCTGCAGATCTGATGATATCTGGTGTTCCCATTGAGCTGATGGATGGGGATGTTTCATATGTGCCCCTGAGGTGGGTGGCAGCTGTTTTTGACAAGCTCTTGGAGAAACTTGGAAACAAGCGGCTCTTTGTTCTCTCTGTCCTTGGCCTGCAGAGTTCAGGGAAGTCCACCCTGCTGAATGCCCTTTTTGGACTGCAGTTCACTGTCAGTGCTGGGAGGTGTACCCGGGGGGCCTACATGCAGCTTCTCAAAGTGGAGGAGACATTCACAGCTGAACTTGGCTTTGACTTTGTGCTTGTTGTGGACACAGAGGGACTTCGAGCCCCAGAACTCAGCAACAAGTCCCAGAATCGTGACAATGAGTTGGCAACTTTTGTCATCGGACTCGGAAGCTTGACTCTGATCAATATTTTTGGAGAAAATCCATCAGAGATGCAAGATATTCTACAAATAGTTGTTCAAGCTTTTCTGAGAATGAAACAAGTAAAAATCTCTCCCAGTTGCCTCTTCGTCCATCAGAATGTGGGGGAAATTACAGCTAAAGATGATACTATGGATGGAAGAAGGCGGCTAAAGCAGAGATTGGACAAGATGGCAGCAACAGCGGCTGAAGAAGAGCAGTGCTCCGATGTAACCTGCTTTAGTGATGTCATTAAGTTTGACGTCAATACCCACGTCTACTACTTTGCTCACCTCTGGGATGGCAACCCCCCAATGGCCCCACCCAATCCTCGATACAGCCACAATGTTCAGGAACTCCAAAGCAGAATTCTTGTGACTGCCCAACAGGAATCTAGGGGAAACATCCTGAAGATATCAGATGTAAAATTCCGAGTTCAAGATTTGTGGAGAGCCCTGCTGAATGAGAACTTTATTTTCAGCTTCAGGAACACTCAAGAAGTCATGGCCATGAGCAAACTGGAAACCATGTATAACTCCTGGGCATGGGAGCTGAGGAGTCATGTGCAGAGATTACAGGACCAACTGTTCAACCAGATTCAGAATGGAAAAATCCAGACACTTGAAACATATACCCTGGAGGCTCCAGTTACAGAGATATATGAAGCCATCAAGCAAGGACTTGAAAAATATTTTAATGAAGACCCAGATAGTGAAGTGCTGGTTCAGTGGAAAGGAAATTTTGAAAATAAACTCATAATCCTTAAAGAGGCACTAATTTTAGATGTTCAAAGAAAAGCCAACGAACTTATTAGTTTAAAAAAAAATCAAGAAAAACTGGATAACAAAAAGTCAAGTTATGAAAAGGAATTATTGGAAAAAAGTCAGAATTTGGCTTTATTGCTAAATGGCACCGAATTGAGTGAGGAAGACCTCCATGAGAAATTCAACCCACTTTGGAGCTGAGGAGTCATGTGCAGAGATTACAGGACCAGCTGATCAACCAGATTCAGAATGGAAAAATCCAGACCCTCGAAACATATACCCTGGAGGCTCCAGTTACAGAGACATATGAAGCCATCAAGCAAGAACTTGAAATATATTTTAAGGAAGACCCAGACAGTGAAGTGCTGGTGCAGTGGAAAGGAAATTTTGAAAATAAACTCATAACCCTTAAAGAGGCACTAATTTCAGATGTTCAAAGAAAAGCCAATGAACTTATTAGTTTAAAAAAAAATCAAGAAAAACTGGATAAGAAAAAGTCAGGTTATGAAAAGGAATTATTGGAAAAAAGCCAGCAGTTGGCTTTATCGCTAAATGGCACCGAATTGAACGAGGAAGAGCTCCATGAGAAATTCAACCCACTTTGGGAAAAATGGGTCTACGATGTGTCCTCAAGTCTCTCTCCAGCCACAGAGCCTACAATTGAAGTGGATTCTGAAAACACACTTTTGGAGTATTTCAAAAAGGAAGAAAACATCAGAAGCATACTAGAGAACTATTCTGGTGAAAAGTTTGAAATCAACTATGACAAACATGTTAGGCTGAACAGGAAATCTTCGGGAGTCTCTACAATGACAATAGATCCCCTGGATATATACTCCATAAATATGACTACTGACCACATTATTTCGAAAGTTAATGAAACTGTTAACAAAATATCTCAAGAAAAGCATGATTACAATCCAAATTATTTCCATGAAATCCTGAGGATAATAGGAGAGGAGGTGAAGTCTGCACCCACTCAGAAAAGATACACANTAAAATTGAAGTGGATTCTGAAAACATCCTTTTGGAATAGTTCAAAAAGAAAAAAGACATGGCAAGCATACTGGAGAACTATTCTGGAGAAAAGTTTGAAGTCAACTATGACAAACATGTTAAGATGAACAGGAAATCTTGGGGACTCTTTACAGTGACAATAGAGCCCCAAGATATACACTCCATAAATATGACTACTGACTGCATAATTTCAAAAGTTAATGAAACTGTTAACAAAAGATGTCAGCAAAAGCATGATTACAATCCAACTTATTTCCATGAAATCCTGAGGATAATAGGAGAGGAGGTGAAGTCTGCACCCACTCAGAAAAGATACACACTTATAAGAAAATATGAAATAAACTTATCATTGTGTTTATTCCAAAGAGCATTAGTGAAGTTTAAGGAGATGCACAAGGCATTCAAGAAGGCAAATGATCCTGTAAACTATCTGCAAAGCAAGAAAGATGATTTCTTCATGAGCTTTAAGATCTCTTGTCAAGGAGCAACTTCAATTAAAACAGTTGTTGATTTTCTCTGGAACAAACTCACACCTGCTGTCTCCAGCACCATAAGGAAAAATATGACCCTCAAATTTGCTGGGGACATTTGAACCACCTGCCGGGCATTCAGTGAAAACAGAGGTAACCTGGAGAAACACATTCTCATCTCTCTGGCAGAAGAGGAAAATTTTGATAACTACTGGCAGTACCTTCATAATCCAGAATCATTTTTTAAGAATTACATTGAAAACCACATTAAAAGATATTTTTCTGACACAGGAAGTGAAAAAATAAAGACTTTTCTACAAATGAGTTTAGATGTCATCAATACACATTCTCATCTCTCTGGCAGAAGAGGAAAATTTTGATAACTACTGGCAGTACCTTCATAATCCAGAATCATTTTTTAAGAATTACATTGAAAACCACATTAAAAGATATTTTTCTGACACAGGAAGTGAAAAAATAAAGACTTTTCTACAAATGAGTTTAGATGTCATCAAGAATGCCATCCTCTTAGCTATACATGCATGTATAGCAAGAGATAAAGATAAAAGCAGGACAGCATCTGGCTGGTTAGATTGTTCTGTGATCACCTGGGGAGTATCTTGATCTTTCCACGAAAAGACTTGATAAGCATTGAACACCAGGAGATAAAAGATACCGAGTTTCTCAA